>PVIW01002132.1:0-238286 GCA_004026585.1 Noctilio leporinus
CCATAAAGGTCCTGGAGAAAAATATAGGCAGTAAACTTTCAGATATCCTACGCAAAAATATGTTTACTGATACTTCACCAAGGGCAAAGGAAATCAAAGAACGAATCAACAAATGGGACTATATGAAATTGAAAAGTTTCTGTTCAGCTAAAGAAAATATTAGCAAAATTCAAAGGGAACCAACTGTATGGGAAAACATTCAGGTGTTTTGAATGAAACAAAATACACTTTGGTCATAGTGTGCTGTAAAAAGGGGTATGGAGACATCTGTTGCCCTCTGCCCTCTTTCCTACCCCTTCTGCCCACCGTGCATCAATTGTACTGAAATTCCACCATAGGAAAATCATTATTTTAATATTTCTCTTTTTAGAAATATTATATGGTTATGTTGGTATATTTCTTTAATGATAAATTTTGAAGCATGGTAGGGAAAGCTCTCCTTGTAGTTTTTCAAAATTGTATTAGTTATTTTTGAATGTTTATTCTTCAGAATGAATTCCAATGAAGTTTGTCATAGTCCATGAAAATTGCATGTTTTCCCTCATCAGTCCTCTCATTAAGGCCTTTTTTATGCCTTTTTTGACCTTTGGTGATTTTCCCTTTTTCAAAAATGAGTGCTTTTGTATTTATATCACTAGATAAAATACTAAATTAAACCCTGGCTGGTGGCACAGTGGATAAGGCACCGGGTTGCGAACCCAAAGGTCACTAGTTCGATTCCCAGCCAGGGCAACATAACTAGGTTGCAAGCCAGGTCTCCAGCTAGGTCTGTAGCTGGAGGCAGGTGAAAGGCAACCATACATTGATGTTTCTTTAATAAATAAAATCTTTAAAAATAAATAATTATTAAAAAATACTAAATTACAACCAGATGTTTTTGACTAATAAAAGCTGATGACAGGTATTAAATTCATCCTTCAGTTGATTCTTATAATACTTATATTTTAAAAAGTTTTCCTAAACTATATGCACATTTCCTTTTGTCTCATTATAAGCTCCTGCATCAAATACAAACTCTTGTTTTCTTAAACTGTGCCCCTTAATTTCTGACCTACTCCTTCTTACCCATGTTGTTCTGTTTAGTCATATTTTATATTATTTTTAAACTTTTTAAAAACCACCCCAGCAAATGCACATATGAAGGTTTTAATTGACTACATTCCACCCATCTCTTCTATTTTATGCCATTCAACCAGCCTGCCATTAACAATTATGCCTTAGCCACTTTCAAAACCCAACATATATGAACAAAGGGGGGCATTGCTGGATGGTATGGAGAGTACTGGGTGAAGGGGGGCAAAAGGGGAAAAATTGGGACAACTATAATAGCAAAATCAATAAAATATATTAAAAAATAAAGAAGAACAACATAAGCTTTGCTGACATCTAATCACAAAAATCAAGTGCATATTCTCATTTCACCTATTAGCTGTGTTACATTACAATAATAATAACATAATTGAATACTGCCTATTTAGTAGTTTGTACTATGCAACTTTACATTCACTTTATCCCCTAAATATATTATAATATATTATAACTTTTTTACTTAAAAACATTTTAAAAACTACCTTCTCTTTCATTTCCACATTATCAAGCTAGGTATGTATTAGTTAAGCAATCACTGTGCTATTACTCTGTTGGGTATTTCAGAGACTTAAACTTCTAAGATTACTCATCAGATTTATTTAGTTTCTTCCTCTTCTTTACTGGGCCTACACACACAATCTTCCAAATTTCTTGAATTTGGGTGGAGCTCGTCTAAATACTGGCCGAGAAGTAATTTACACCACTTCCAGATATGGCTCATAAAACTGTCCCATGCACCCACACACTAGTTTTCATTCTCTTCTTTTTTTGTAGCCATCTCAGAGGTCACTTAAAGGTGATGGCATCAAGAATCGGGTCCCTGAGTCACAACTTAAAAAAGAACCACTCAGTAATGTCACCCAAGCATCTACTAGTTCAACAACAGCTACGTTGAAATTTTTGTGGACAAGAAATCAATTTTCATTTTGAGGTTTTGGTATTGCTTGTTACAACTGTTAGCATCAGTTTTTTTTATACAGAGATGTGATACAAAAATTAATAAAGCTTTGCACTTGAACAGCCAAAAGCTAGGTGCATAGCTGAATATAAAACATATACTTATTTTGAGGTTTCATGTTTCTAAATTCTGATTTACCATTCTAGTTATCCTAGTAACTCTGAAAATTAAAACTTCCGTAATCAATAATGTCTTTATGTTTGTTTCATGGCAAAAACTCTGTGTGCTACATGCTAATCAAACTATGCATGCATCCCAATAATAGGATATAAATAATTAGTCTTATTAAAATTTATCAGGGAAAGACTTATTTTTATTTAAAATATAATTCAGATTCATCATAAGAAACCCAAATAGTCTTTCCATTCCTAGTAACATTTATATAAATGGTGTATGCATGCATTATGTACTAAATTCTGAAAATAAAGTTGATGATAATGCGAAGTACATATTTTAAAGGTGATTTTCCTATTCTGTTTACTATTTTCATTAAGTGACAGTTAGAAAAGGATTTGACATTTAAAAATATTAAGCATTGATACTATGAAGCAATGGTCTAAAGTGAAACTTCTTAGAGTATAATCTGTATGTTTTCATTTTCTGAAACCTTAAAATCCATTTGAAATTGGCCTTTATATTTCCTGTCAGCTTAGTGGTGAAGAGAGCAGGGACCACATATTAAATTTGTCCTTGACAACTTGGAAGAAAGTGAAAAAGGGTATTTTAGATATGGCACATACCTGCTCTATGCTAGCACACAGCTGTCATGGGCCTTTCCTGGGAAAAAGAAGACCAAGATTATGATCATAACCTTAAATTACTATCACCTGTAATGTTGGTGGCTTATCTACTTGTAAGAACACATATGAATTTTAAGTAGAAATAATTCTTACACACATTGAGAGTCAGAAAGCCATAATTTTACTTTCTTCTATCACAAAAGGCTAACATATTTTTTATATGTATTCTTCAAGCATGAAGTATGTCTTTGTATCATGATATTACCATTTCACAGGTTTAGCTATAACACTGTAATTTAATTATGACTTTATCATTTTATTTTGTATAAATTACAGGCTCTATGAGCACTACAAAAGTATTTTTTAATAATACTGGGTATAATTGCTATGATTTTTCTTCCTTTTATGTATTTTTCCTTCCTTCATTCCTCTACCTGTTTGACCTACTGACCTACTGGTCTTTTATAGTCTTGTGCCTCATTTTCATATTCTGATAGCCTTCAAAGTGTTGTACAAGTTCTGTAGTTGTGAAAATACTTATGTGTATGTGTATACTCATACAAATATATGTGTAGCTTTTTTTCATTGCTAAACTTTTATTTCCCCTTTATATGCTTTTATTTCACAAATATTTCATGGGTATCTTCTGTCGGCCTATCAATGTGCTGGGTGATTGACTATCCAAAGGTGAGAAATACAGGCTTTCCCTGTTGTCAGAGAACTTGCCATTTAGAGACAGAGACAATCACGCAGTCATTAAAAATAATTATGCGAATGAATATGAATAAGTTATTGATGCTTTACTTGCCTCTCAAGGAAGCATTTGATTTTCTCTGACCAGGGAGGCAGAGAAGAACTTCCCCAAAGATAAGTGTATGCTAAGATATCTGAAAAGAGAGAGAGGGCAGTTCAGAAATCTGAAGTGGAAAGTACAAAGGCCCTGGGGCAAAAGGCAGCAAGGCCCAATGGAGTTGCTAGAGGAAAACCACTCTGACTGAATTACAGAGAACAGAAAGGGCAATCTTAATGTGAGTTGACACTAGAGAAGTCAGTCACGGCCAGACCAGGCAGGAGACAATAAAATACATTCATGAAATGTGTGTTTATCTTAAGAGCAACCATAAGCCATTGAATAGTTTTAAGAGATGGAGTAGTATGACCAATCTTCCATTGGAAAACACATATTTCTGAGGAGGCCCAGAGAAGGAAGAGAGCAGATAGAAAGTTACCAATACTCCCTCCATCACCCTTTTCTCTTTTTGAAGCAGGCTGTCATCACCTCACAGATACAAATACAAATCTTTACTTGACTCTGGCCTCCATTATCTTTCAAGCGCCTAATAAATGAAAACTTAACTGGTTATCAGGCACCCATATGGTATTAGAGTATTAGAGAGCCATACTAAGTCCTTGGGGAGCAGCACATCCAATAAACCGAAGAATGGTGAGTTTTCCCCTGAGAGCTATGGATCATTGACTGAAAGTTAATGTGAAACTGCCCTCATGCTTGGGAGCAGCTGCATTAGCAGGACATCTTTCCTGAGCTTTCTCTGGTTGTTGCAGACTCTGCTGAACTGATGGAAATGAAGTCTATAATTTCAGCTACGGTCATTAACCCCCTGCTTTGTGTTTTTTACTAATCGTTAACATGTCGTTTGTGTTTCAGTTTAAAGATAGTCTTTGAACTCAGGGAGCTATGACTTCAGTGCAGTGGAGAACAAGTATTGAAGGACGAAAATGCATCACAAATTGAAATGACAAAGCTGTTCTGGTCACCTGGCACACAAAAAATGCAATCTCTTTCTTAATAATGCAGATAGTGCTGGGATTTGTAACCTCTTGAACTGTGAAGAAAGCAAAAATATTTGTTGTTTGGTAGGAAGAAACTTGATTGTGATAGCTGAGAATTGTTATCATATCCTTGTAGCCCTCGAATAATTTAAGCCACTAAGAAAGAAAAATAGGAAAAGTGTTTAGATCTCTAGCTTCATTTTCTACTTGAGTACAGAATGCAGGTTTAGGGTGAACTTGTCATCAGTTCAATTCTCAAATAGCTAGCGATCTGGCACTGATCAGGAATCAATTTCATTCTTGCGCAAATGATCTTTTTAACCATTTCTCTCATTGTTTTCTGCTTACTGTCATCAGTGGCTAGAACCAAAGCTACTTCCTATTTCACTGGTTCTCCAGTTTGTTCTCTTAGCATGTCTCAATCTTCCTTCCTGTTCCAGCCTTTCCATGCTTTGTGTCCTCAGTTAAGTCCACCATCTCCGCAACGGCCCCTCACATGGCTGCTCCCCTCAGGGTAGCCCCTCTTATGAACTCAGAAAGCTGAGTTTCTCGTTATGCAAGTATTTGTTGCAACCCTTTTACTGTGATTCAACTCCTATATATTACTTAGTAGTAAATCAGCTCCTCAACTCCATTTCACCTCCTTGGTGTTAAAGAGCTAATGGAATATTACATGTGGTGCTATTTAATGAACAAAATTTAAGTCCTCTGGGTCAGATAGGGATCAAAATAACCCTTGCATTCATTGGTTTCAGAAGTGAGATTTTATATCAAGGTCTTTGGATGTTCATTTCTACCTTCTTTTTCCTGAATTTGGGCACTAAATTCAATTTTCTCAAATTAGTGTTGCAGGTAGCTTAAATAGATTATGCCTATATTTTAGCATCTGTGTGATTTAAGTATGCACCTAACAATAAACACCTTCATGTATGTTTTAAATTTCTAATATTGGTCTTGCTTTAGTTTAATAATTATAAAGGAAAAATTTTTTAAATTAATCTTTGGTTGATAAAAATTCTCACATACGTAACCTGTATTTCAGGCTCTACTGCAGGTAAAATAATATGATTTTTGAAAAGAATAGTGGTATTACTTGTATACCATATAAACCATCCAAAATGAATAGGCTGAAGGACATATCTACAAGAGAATAATAAATGAAGAAAAATAATTAAAAAGCAGGTTTAGCATGATACTTCAATAGTTATTGATATTAGGAGCTATTTTGATCTTGATCATGTATGCCATTTTTCTCATAACATAAAATAAGTTTTTAATCTTGTAATCTTTCATATAAAGAGTTTATTATTATAAACATTGTTTAATTTCACTTTACAAATGTAACAGTACAACAAAAAAGTATCATTCACTCCTGGTTTAATAACAATGAGTTTTCCTTAGGCATAAAGTACAATCTAGATTGTGCTAGCTTTTCTTCCACTACTATAAAAGCTCTGTGTATACTCTCATATAAGAAAATATATTTGATGGATGATCAACCTCAGTTTTGAAATATATTAATGTTTCTACAATATGCTAAAAATAACTTTTAAGCTACAAAGCATGGCAGAACACATCTATTTCTTATTTGGAAAAAGGCTCTTCCATCATTGCATTTTTACACAATTGTCAGCACTCAAAACTACTTTTCCTACTAGTGAACAACACTTGGCTTTATTTACATCTTGGGCTGCTGGCTGGGCTGATATTTTATGTGTTGGCTGATTTCCCATATGCCGTACCTGTTTGTACTGTATGGTTCCTTCTTTCACTGTTTAATAATCCACTCTATATTATTTGTGACATTACTAAGAGCAGTTCTTTCTTTGTAGTATGCATTGTGACACAGAAAATTCCTCTGAGAGCAATATAAAACAATACCCTGGAAAACCTATTTTCATCCATGGAATTTAAGCCTCTTGACATAAAAATCTTGTTATTCTGAAATACAGGAGATAATCAAAAGGTTTTGAAAATTTGATGATATAAATGTCTGCTTTACATAAAATAGGTAACTAAATTAGCCTAATCTGAAAGTAGATTTAAAAGCAATTTGACTAGTTTTCTTAGAAATAGGGTTAAGGAAAGTTGAAGGGTATTTATAATTAAAACGAGAGACTCTGCTTCAGAACATACACATATCAGATTGTGCTCAGTGCTCTCAAAAATTTTTTTTATCACTCTGATCATATGTATTAGAGGAGCAAATATTTAGCAGCCCATTAACTACTCTCTGCAAAGCTGACATTGATTATGAGTGTACTTTGCAGAGGAGACTTGCTGTTTTTAAAATTAGAAGGCTGTGAAGTAAAACTGAACTGCATTGCGTTAGTACATGAGGATGGTGTTCTACCCAAATCTCAAACTTCTTTGGGGCAAAATAATATTTCTTAGCTTTGTTTCAAGTTTCCGTAAAATAAGACTTAATTTCTATCTTAGATCTTAAGTCTTTGATTCTATGGTTGATTATATTTAGATACAATGACTATAGTATATAATCTGTGATTATGAATCAGCAACTAAAATTTTCTGTCAATGCTGAATAGGTTGTATTTGGCTACTTTTGCTGAAGCTTTTGATATTTGCAGAAAGTAACAATATCAGGAATATCTCAAATAAATGGAACTTATCTGGGACTTTGGGATTAAGCTCTAAAATCCTACTCAGATACAGACCCCCACTTACTTCTGAAACAATCACACCTAGTAATCAACCACACTGTGAGCTATTAGTCAAATCTGGACCTTAGACCCAGGCTCTCAATTAACCGTTTTTTTTTTTTTTTTTTTTGACATAGCTATTCAAAATTAGGGAAATAGATATATATCTTATAAGCAACACACATGAATATATACATATATATGTTTTATATGAATATATAAAATATGTGATAAACCATTTTTTAAATATGAAAACTATTATCCTTGATGTTTTATGTGTAAAGGACTTGACAAAGTAACTTCAAATCTGCAAGCTTCAATATCTTCTTCATGTGTTAAACACTGAATTAGACATGTCAAAAGAATACACTCCACAGTCTGGGGCACAGGCTCTTCTAAATCTTACTAAGATTAGCGGCTACTGAACCTGGGTTCCTACAGGGTATGCATTACAGAGAATATAAGAAGGAATAATGAGTTCTAGGAAGAAAACAAGATATGATGGTAATAAAGGTGACAATAACAACAATGTGTACCTGCCTGGAACTTGTAATTTGAAAGTGTTTTCCTATATGATTTCTTTTTTGGTCACCCCTAATTTCTTCAATGTAGTAAGTACAAATAATACTTTTTTTTTTTTTTAAATAGGAGATTGAAATTCAATAGAGTGACTTACTCAGAAGATAATGTTATGTTAGAATCAATCCACTCACTTAATTTCTACAGTGATGTTCGCATTTAAAGGTCATGAAAAAACATGTGATTAACATGTTAAGTTTGCAGATTTCTAGTTTCCACTGATAAATAATTTTATTTAATAGGGCTGGGTGATGCCTAATTTTCTCCTTTACCCAACCTCTCATATGTGAAATATGAGGAATACTGCCCTATACCTTATTGTATCCCAAGTACTATTTTCTTTTTCTTCTCTTTCAGTCTTGAACAATAAACTATATTTTACATTCTGGCAACTTACATATGTAAATACTGTTTCTGAAAAACAACTTATCAGAGGTATGGTATTTCCACCTCTTATGATTAGAATAGCAAATTGTTCTTCATCTGGTTGTAATCTCAAAGAAATATATTACAGCATCTTACTGCATAGCAAAAAGATAAACATCTTGATTTGGTATTCAAAGCAATTTATCAATGCTCTTCTGTATCTGTTTCTGTCATAGACCCCTCTGACATGGGCATGTCTTTTTCAGTGTTCCTCCTATAGCAATGACATGATTTCATACTTGTTCCAAAAGGAATTATGCACAACAGGATTTTAAAGACAGGGTTAATCAAAAGGATCACAGAATCAGGTAAGTCTTCCTGGATTGTTCAAAATCATTTAAAGTCTCTGAACTGTATCAGAAGACAGTCAATTTCACCTTAACCATGAGTCTTGATCTTTCATGGGAAAGGATTGAAGCACTGTAAATTAACAAATTGTTTTGTTCTTCATCAGTATCAAAAAAAATGATTGATTGCATAATTCTGGAAAGACTAAAACACTTCCAAAAATAAAGTCTTTTCTTATAATCATAGGTTATAAGGTATATGATATTCATCTTTGATCCAACAGAAATTAACTCTCCAGGCAGTAGAGAGTAACTGAAAGAAAAACCGTATAAGACATAAACAAAAAGCAATTGTGCAGAAAATTACATACACAAATTTCTCTGCACAATTACTTTTATTTTTACATTACTAATGTTTGCTTTATTTAAATAATTTAGTATAGGTTTAAATATACAAAATAATATCTACTGTACTTAATTGGAAATTAAATAGATTTTCAAAATAACTTCAACTACATTTGATTTCTAGTCTATGTAATGTCAGAAATTAACCCAAGCTAAAATATGGGTTGCCACTGTATGCTGAGTCTCCCTGCTTTACACTATTTTCACCAGCAGTTTGTGCTAGTTGTACTGAGTAAAAACATAAAAAATTGAGTTCTCCTAAAAAAACAAATAAGCAACAACAAAAAAAACTGTCTTGAAACTGCCTCATATAAGATTTGTAAAGAAAAGCCAGAACTGTTTAAAGGCAATGTGTTACATGGTTTTTCTTCTCTGCAGTTCTGAAAACCCAAGGAAGTCAAGGTGTAAGAGCGAGAGGCAAGCCCATGCCCTATGGATTACAGCATTAAAGAAAGTTCAGAGGCTGCATGGGGAAGTAGCTATTTTGTGCACCTGTGAAGACCTGAGTCCAGAACCGGAGGATTCAAAATACCCCAGCATGACAGCAGAAGCAAAGCTAGTAGATATCAATAGACTATGCTGAGAAGCTCAGTACATAAACTCCTCTAAAGAACCAGAAAGTAAGGAAGACCTCAGAGGCCGCCTCAGTTGTTGTGCTGTGTGAAAAACTTGTGACTTATATCTGCAAGTGGTGGAGAGGAGCAGGAAAACCCAGTTGTGACTAAGGTTAAATTTCTTAATTACCCAGTAGGATGGAATCATGGAATCCATATAAATTAACCACAGAAAAAAAGGAGAACATGATGTTGTTTGCATATCGGTCGGTGCTCATTTGTCAATTAAGGTACAGGTAATCCCCATATAACATGGTACTTCTATAACACTGTTTCGCTCAAACACAGTTCAAAAATTGGGGAAAACCCTCGTACAAGATGGCATCCTAGCACATGTTTTCACTCTAACATGGTTTGTGAATTAGAAAAGCCCCTGAACAACACGAAATGTAATAAGAGCTTTTAAGAGCAAAAGATGTGTCATTTGAAATTAGAGAAATTCCCAAATAACATGGACAAATCTGATATGGCCTTCACACTTCAATGAAAAATTTCAAATGAGATACCTTATCAAAAAGAAAACACCCTCAGTTAATGGTGCTTAGTAGTGATGATGAAGAAAACTTTATTTAACACTTTTTATACTTTTGGTAAAAATTGCATTAATAAAGATACTTTTCTTAATTATAAAAATATAGTGTTTTAAAAATTTTGGAACCTAACTCCCTTTTTTTGTACTAGTTCTGTTTTCTATAACATGGATTCTCATAACAAAGCATTTTTTAGGAACCTAACAACTGTTTTATATGGGGATTACCTATACACTTGTTTTTCAACATAGTGTTCCTTTCATTTTTGATCCATTATAAATTTGCATTATACATTTATAGTGAAGAATAAAAGTAATTTTAGGCTTTGTAACAGTCAAAATCATTTGGGTGGACAAAGTGATCTACTGAAGGACAAAGCACTGAGTGAATGAGTTGTCATCATGCTTATCTGATCTCCATGAACCATGGTATCTTCTCATTCACTATGAACTTGAAGGCTTGCAAGTGGACACATTTAAATATGCAAAACTATTTTAATAGTTACTTTATTTAAATTTTATTTAATTAATTTTAATTTAACTTTATTGTTGTTGTATTACATCCATTCCCTTTTTACTCCCCTCTGTCCCCTTCCCCACCCGCCCACTTCCCAACAAAGTCAATATCACTTGTTGTCCATGTACATGGTTCTTCCATACCAGGTTCTTGACTAAACTGCTCCCCTTCTTTACCTCTTCCTCCCCCCTCCCCCTGCCCCTCTTCTCCCTGCCCACTGAAAGTCTATTCACTCTATTCATATATCTGGTTCTGTTTTGCTTATTTGTTTGGTTCATTATTGTCCTGTAATGGATGAGAACATATGGTATTTGTCTTTCATTGACTGGCTTATTTCACTAAGCATAATACTTTCTAGTCCCATCTATGTTGTTGCAAAAGATAGGAATTCCTTCTTTCTTCCTGCTGTGTAGTAGTCCATTGTGTAAATGTACCAAAGTTTTTTGATCCAATCATCCACTGATGGGCACTTAGGCTGTTTCCAGCATTTGGCTATTGTAAATAGTGCTGCTATGAACATAGGTTCTTCTGAATTGGTGTTTCAGGATTCTTTGGGTATAGTCCTAGTAGTGGAATTGCTGGATCAAAAAGCAGTTCTATTTTTAGTTTTTTAAGGAAACCCCATACTGTTTTCCATAGTGGCTGCACCAGCCTGCATTCCCACCAACAGTGCACCAGGGTTCCCTTTTCCCCACATCCTTGCCAACACTTGCTGTTTGTTGATTTGTTGATGATTGCCATTCTGACAGGTGTGAGGTGGTATCTTATTGTGGTTTTAATTTGCATCTCTCTGATGGCTAGTGATGTTGAGCTTTTGAGCCCTTTGTATGTCTTTCTCAGTAAGTTGTCTGTTCAGGTCTTTTGCCCATTTTTCAATTGGGCTGTCTGTCTCCCTGGTGTTGAGTTGCATTAGTTCTTTATATATTTTGGAGCTCAAACCCTTGTCTGAGGTATCATTGGCAAATATGTTTTCCCATACAGTTGGTTCCCTTTGAATTTTGCTGGTGTTTTCTTTAGCTGAACAGAAACATTTTAATTTGATATAGTCCCATTTGTTGATTTGGTCTTTTATTTCTTTTGCCCTTGGTGAAGAGGGAGCATACCTTAACATCATAAAGGTCATATATGAGAAATCTGAAGCCAACGTCATACTCAATGGGCAAAAACTAAAAGCTTTCCCCCTCAGATCAGGAACAAGACAAGGCTGTCCACTTTCTCCACTTCTGTTCAACATCATCTTGGCAGTACTAGCCATAGCTATCAGAGAAGAAAAAGGAATCAAAGGTATCCAAATTGGAAAGGAGGAAGTTAAACTGTCATTAGTTGCAGATGATATGATAGTGTACATACAGAACTCCATAGACTCCACCAAAATCTCACTAGACCTAATAAGCAAATTTAGCAAAATAGCTGGATATAAAGTCAATATCCAGAAATCAATACCATTTCATTATACCAATAATGAAACATCGGAGATAGAAGCTAGAAAACAAATCCCATTTACCATAGCAACAAGAAAAAATAAAGTACTTAGGAATAAACTTAACCAAGGAAGTAAAAAACCTATACTCAGAAAACTACAGAACATTGAAGAAAGAAATTAAGGAAGATACAAATAAATGGAAGCATATACCATGTTTACTTATTTATTTTTAAAGATTTTATTTATTACTTTTAGAAAGAGAGAAGGGGAAGAGGCAGAGAGGGGGACAGATATCAATGTATGGTTGCCTTTCACCTGCCTCCAGCGACAGACCTGGCTGGAGGCCTGGCTTGCAACCTGGTTATTATCCCTGACTGGGAATCAAACCAGCGACCTTTGGGTTTGCAGGCTGGTGCCTTATTCACTGTGCCACCAGCCAGGGCTTACTTTATTTATTTTAAATAAGAATTAAAACTGATCCATTTCTGAGAACTCCTGAACTTTTCCCATGTCTATGCTGAATTGTTTCTTCTTCCTTTCTTTATCCCCTTCCCCTACTCACACACACACATACAAACACACAGATACACACACACACACACACACACACACACACACACAGAGACACACACAGATGTGAGCTGTGTGTTAAGGATACCTTACTGAGCTGGGAAAGGTTTCTGCCAGCCTGCCCCTTCCCGACTCTTACTATGTAGTGAAGGCATCAGGCAGGAAGTAAATTAAGAGAGAAAAGTGCTGTTTAGAACATGCAACAGGATAACAGAGCAGAGAATACTTGGGTGAGTAGGGGGAGCCTCTTGGGGAGACTGTGCTAACGTTGAGGCCTGAAGCACAAGGGGGACCTGGGCAGAGCCTCTTAGAAAGAGGGAACCACAGATGCAGAATGTTCTGGAGGATGGAACAACCTGGAGGGCTTTGTGAAGTGCCTGCAGGTGCTGGCACCTGCCACTCAATACCTGGTAGCTACTGTTGTTATATTACTGCCAACTCCTGATTATCTTGGAGACTACTAGACCACTGTAAAAACACTTTTTGAAATGAGTAAGCATGCAGAACTTCATCTACACCATATCTTCGTGGCTCTTTAAACTCTAAGCACATTTCCTTGGAGGGTAGGAGGATGTGGGAAGGTCTTTCTTTTCAAACCTCCTGGCCTTATCCTCCTCACCTTTAGGCGTAGGCAGTTACCTTTGTCCTGCCCAACCTCAGAGGTTGTCTGGAAGCGAAGGCAGAGGCAGGTCCAGTGCTGCAGGGAAACGAGGCCCCTGTGCCAGAGACCTCGTTCGTTAGCGCTCTGGACCCGGATCTCAGGAGAGGAAGCGGGGCGGAGGCTGCCAAAGCCAGAAACGTGGAAGTCCTAGGTGCCAGGCGCCGCTGGGGTGTGGGTGGGAGACCGGGTCCAGGAGGCATCCTTGGTGCTTGTGGGACTTAGCCCAGGGTCTCGTCTTTTGAGAACAGACTATGGGAAGACCAGCACCTTTTCCGGGAAGATCTGAAGGGCCTACCTATCTGTTTCAGGATTTGTTTGACCCTTCCTCTGTGCCAAACTTGTGCTGCCAATGAGTTCTGGGTAGCATGCGGCAGGACTGCGAGCCAGTCCCTCTGGGGGCCAGGGCGGGCGGGATGGGGGGCGGGGGGCTCCCGTGTCTCACCACTGGGGGTTGGGACCCCATCCAGGATGCAGCGATGTAGCTTTCATTTTGTTTCTCGCTTACTCCTAGTATATGTGGCTTATGCTGAATTCTTAATTTTAGAGTTTATATTATTTAATGTGGCACTGGAACTTGCACTTTGTTCTTTTTCACTGTTCCTATACAGGTTTGGTTTTTCTTCTCTCTAGAACAAATGTGGTAGTGCCTTGAGGGTAAATATGATGCCTCCTACTACTAAATCTTTAATAACACCCCCACCCAATAACATTTATTGAATATTTCATAACAATCTCTTATTAAGAGATATTAATATTAAGGCCACCCAGGTATGATATTAAGACCACCAAAATTTACTTAGCAGAGATACTCCACCGTATCACTTTATCTTCTTAGGAAGGCCATTTAAGGTCAGCAGAAGGACTTCAAAATTTAAAATAAGGTAATATAAAAGAGAATTTGTTTCTGTGAACTGAAATATTTCACTCATTTATGTTCTTTTTCAGATATAAGCAGTGTTGAAGTCTCAAGCAACTGGACATTTCTGGTATTCATTTCTTTGGTCATTCTCTAAAAGGTTACCTTCCTTAAAGAAAAAAATGACCCTCATCTTTAAAAACTATGTGCGTAAATGTCCTAACAATTAAGTATCTTCCCTGTACACTTAATCTCAACGTCCATTCTCTTTCTTTTTTCTAACTCTCTAGGAAACCTACCTCCAAATGACAAGTCACAGAATGAAAAGCATTCCCTCCGCTGGTATTAAGTGGTAAAAATAGCCATTGGTGTATTGGGTTAGCTAGCTCCTTTTGATGTTTTGACTCCCTTGCAGTGGAAGCAAGTTTTATTTTGTGTTTCTTATTACCACTAATGGATACCTTGGATGTTTGACCTAACTTAGATACTTTCAGAGAGCACTGATAGAAACTTATTATCTGGTGCTACTCTTTTGGCTTTGATGTTCTGTGAGTGTGTTGTATGAGAGCTTTTAAGGATAAAAATTGAAATGCTCCCCACTTTAAACATAAGTGAATCCTCTCTAAGATCCACATTTTGGTCCTGAATTATGAAGTGTATGAAAAGTCTGTAACAACTCAAGATTACTTTAGATGCTGAAAATATATTCTATGTTTGTAAGTCATATTTAGCAGCATGTTTTGAGAATTGGTGTTCTTAGGATTTCAGTGACAGTATGTTATCCTTTCACCCTCCAGGATTTTTTCTGTCTGAATTTCTTCTAATACAGACAGTGAAAATTTTTCATTGGTAAATACTATAAACTCATAATGATGTCATCCATTTTAGTTATCTGCAACCCTCATATTACTGCAGAATTTCTGTTGAGTCACTAAAAGTGCAAGTTAACTCTCTTAAAAAGGAATTATAAGCATTAAGATCATATCCTTAATAATGCATTCTTAAGTCAGTAATTTGTAATGAAAAATACATTCTTCTATAGAAATAATGCTGTTCGTGGTAGAGAGGTCTTTTATCCTGTCTGCAAAAGTTGGCTTTAACCATGCATAATGTATCAAAAGAAGTTTATATTGGGTTAACCAAAAAGTCCATTTAGTTTTTTTGTAAAGTAAAAGACATATTTTTCATTTTCACCAATAACCTTATTGATTTGTTTAACTGTGTCAACTACCTCTTGCATGGTATAACATGGATTATTCTCAATCAATGTCTCTATTTGATCACTATCAACTTCAACTGGTCTACCTAACCATGAAGCATCGTGCAGTGAGAAATGTCCAGAATGAAACTTCGCAAACCACTTTGACATGATCAGTCACAGCACCTTCTCCTTACGATACACAAATATTTTTGTGTTTCAGTTGTGTTTTTATCTTTCTTGAGATCATAAAGCATAGGATGCAAAAAAATGTTGCATATTTTCTTCCATCTTCAATTTTTAAATGGCTACACAAAAATTCACCAATTTTGGTAAGGTTATTTTTTATTTTTAATGTATGCTGATATGACAACTGTCACAATACAATCTAACAAAATTATTTCACATAAAGTTAAAGACAATTAAGTGCTACTAGATCCATCATATAGAAAAAGCAAGCAAACTTTTTGGCCACCCAATGTAATATATTTATCATAAGAAATAAATTCTCTTTTTTAAGCGTAATGAAGAAGAGAAATAATAAAATATGTAACTTTGTATTGGGTATCAGGACAACTTGAAGACATATTTTTAAAGAAACAAAAGTTGATTTCTTTACAACCGCCTCTCACCTTGGTGGCAGATAGCTAGCATACAAAGCACTGCTACACTTCTTGTACAAATAACAGATCCTGTTAATCAACCTGAGTTTTTTCATGATGAACTCATATTGCCTTCAGAATCCTCAATACAGTGATGCAAGTTTTGATAATGCACTCATCTGACAGATTATTAAACGGAAACTCAGAAAGGGATAATATGGCCTAACAGTAATGGTTGTTTTGAAAATTCATCCTGAGAAATTAGAAAATGAGAACCTAGTGAGGGATCACTGAAAATCAATGATAACATCATATAGTAGTTTTCTTTTCTTTAGTTACCTCTAGAGTAATGTGCTATATCCAAGAAAAGCCAAGTATTTGAATGAATATGACTAAAAATGTAACGGAATAATAGAATGTTACTACCTAACTAGTAACATTTTTCATGCTACAGATTATATATAATGCTTAGCATGATGCCCAAGAAAGAATAGGTGTTCTATATATGTTTGTTGCTTTTTCTACTGGCCTATCATTTAAAAAATCTTATTAAAGTTCATTGTAATATGTTCTTAAAATATTGATTAAGGATATTAAATAGGGTGTTTCCGTCAATAAATGCATGATAGATAAAATAGTAAATTATATGTGTATTTATTAAGTATGCATTTGTAGGAGAGATGGGCTTCATGTCCACCTGGCATCCAGAACAATAGCCAAACCAATACTTCTGTTACTTGAGAGGTCACAGAGAGTTCAGGTATTCAGAAAGCCAATGCCTAAGCCATATATGTACAAGGTGGGTGATTCACAGAAAAGCCTTTCATAGAAGATCTTAGCGTATAGCCACTGATAAGAAGGAACTTTATTTTAAGAAGATTAAGGGTATAATTATTTGTTCATGATGTTTGCCAAGATAGCAAAAACTTTTTTCCAGAACCTGGTTAGATGAATCAGAAAGCTCAGATCCGAACAGCTGATTGCCAGGTTGGTGACCTCAAGATGATGCTATCATAGACTCAATGCTTGTTAGAGAAAGGGGAAAAAAAGTTCAAAAGATTGGGAGTCAGTGCAGCACTGGCTACTGATAAGCAACTAATAATACCTGCATCTATTCTGTGAGTAGCTGAAATTTCATAGCCATGCTGTGATAAACCCAAGGTCATGTAGGAGATCCCCTGGGAAATGTTTTAGACCCAAGAGTAACCCCTGCAGATCTGGATTAAGGTAACAGAAGGCTCTGGAGACATCTGTGTACCCCAGGAATGGAAGCAGGTGGCAGGCATATTTGAAACCCAGACTGCTTCTTCTACGTCCATAGGTCATTCTTTCTACAAAGGAAAGAGGTCTGTTACAAACATTCATTTGTTGATTCATTCATTTTATATAAGTACTTTCTGAATATCTGCTGTGCTAAACTGGTGCTAAAAGCTACAAATGAATAGTAAATAACTCATAGTCTTATGACTATTGCAAAGCAGTGGAATAGACAGACACTCATTAATAAATCAAAAACTAAAAATTGCTGCCTGTGATGACTGGCATGAAAGGAAAATAATGAACTCTGGTCTCACCACATGAAAGAAATATTCAGGGTTCATGCTAATCACTCTGGAACATAAAATATAGAATGTTAAAGCTCAAGGAGGTCTTAGAGTTTATTTAGCAAACCTCATTATTTGGTCTATTTTCAATCTTAGACTAAAGAAAATAGAATGAATGGCAATAGCTTCATATTTTATTTTAGTTGGTACTTTTCTTTTCAATGATGAAACAAGTTTTGTAATTATAGAGCTCTAGGAAGCACATATTCGAAATGTTGATGAATTCAGCTTCTACATAATTTTAAACCATATACCAAAAATTTATGCAAGTATATGAATAATTTCTATGTAATATCCAAGTGCATAACTCTATAAAAATTTTATCTTAGAATCACTATAATGTATTAACTACATGAATTAAAACTGAACCAATAGAATTATGTGTGATTTTTCTGCATTTATGAAAAAAAAAAATTGAAAATGTTAAATCTGCTCATTATTGCTCAAGTATCATAAACCCAGTTGCTTTTATTTGAAGCATTCCACTTGGCTAGGCTAGCTCCTAAATAGAGATTATATAGAATGTTTGTTCACTTAGGATGGAAAAAGACAGATCAATGCATAAGACTACTTTGAAAACATTTTATCATGTTCTTTATAATGCATCATTGGCATTAGCATTAGCATCAAGCTGTTATTAGTAAATATTATGTTCAAATTGAATGAAACCAAAAAATATGATTAGAAAATTCTTTTTGTACAAGGTACTTTATCCCTAATTTGATAATGTTTTAATCTTGTTTATGTTATTCAAAATCTCCAAATTTGAAGAAAATGGAATTAGCCCGAATATTTATAGTTGGTTTATCTGGATACGGGAATGTAGACAAATGCAAATGCCCCTGGGAACTGCAGGATGATGGGTAAAAACAAGGCAGCCCTTTTTAAGTGCTGAGGGAAGAAAGGTGGGGGAACTACCTAATGGTAAGATATGGTGTGTTCTTTAAAGGTGATAAAAATGTTTTGGAACTAGATAAAGATTGTGGAACATTATGACTGTACTAAGTGCCGCTGAATTGTTCGCTTTAAAATGATTATATTTATATTATATAAATTTTACCTCAATTTTGAAAAGAAAAGAAAAGATAAACTCTTATCATGGACAGAATCTGGAACCTCTTTCTGCCATGAAAAGAAGTGGAAGGGAATGTTTGCTTCAACATCTAACTTCCTGAGCATCCATAGCCGGCCTCTGTGGATGCAGAAGCCATACTCACACAGTCTTTTAATGCCAACACTGCTGTTATGCACCTGTCTTCACCATCCTTCATTGTATTCACTAAAGAATTTTGCTTTTTGACTTGCACATTCTGAAACACCTCTACTTAAGTTTCCTTTCTATCTTGACTCTATTTGTATTCAGTGAATGTTCTGGGGGAAAATTGATGTGCTCATTTTTCCTGTTGAAAATCCATTGTAATTTAGTCCTTCCCGGGTAGTTATTATTGGGTTGCTAAGAGTAAATCCACAAATAGTTGTGGGAAATTTGTCATGCATACTAGCCTGCCAAAACTGGATCTCTCTGCAAAAGCATGCAATGTGTTTAAAAACAAGCCACATCCTTTAGGTTTCTTCTTCTTTAAGGATAAGCAAGAATGCTTTGACTTTATAGGCCTCATTCCCCAGGGACATTCTGTAATTTGATTCAAACATCAGTAAAATATTAATGTCTACAATTTCCTTATATTTTTATAGAATTATTTATTCTCTTTGTTAAATTTTTCTCTTTTTTTAAATTAAGATTCATTAGTAAACATTGTGCTTTTTCCCCTCATGTTGAGCATTCAACTTTCTTGAATTAAAACTATTGTCCTTTTTGGCATAATTATATGATAGAAGGGATAGTTTATTCAATGCACATTTTAAGCATCTTCTAAGTTCCAGGCACAATTCTTAATATTTTTGGTACAAAAATGAATGCTCTGATCCTGCCTTCAAGGAACTCATAGTCTTTAGACAAGGGAAATAAATGTAACTTACAGAGGGCTCTATATATAAGCAAGGACAAATTGTAATAGAAATGCCTAACTATGGAGTATTCAAAAAGGAAGGAAGGTGGTGATGGGGTTTAGGAATTAAAAGGAGAGTAAAAAATGCTTCAAATGATAATAATGTTTAATTGAGTCTTGAATACCAAGTAGTCTCCAGAATTATAAGGAGAAAGGCATCATAAATTTAAGAAAAATGCAATGGTGTGACAACCTGTCATGTTCCAGGAGCTGGCCACAGTTCAATTAGACCAAAGCGTAGAGTGGAAGAGGGGTCACTGATGAAGCAGAAAAAAGTCATCATGGTTTGGTCATGAGTGGTTGGGATACCATAATAAGGGTTTTGAACTATGCTATTAGGTGAAAAACAGCCAAAACATTTTAAGTCCAGGGGTAAGCAGTTTAGATTCCTATTTTGGGGGGAAAAATTGGTCTTGCAGAAATGTCGACAAAAAATGAAGGGAGCTAAACCAGAGTTAGCTCCCAAAGATCTTAAACAGTTGATTTGAGGTTCATTAGTATAAAATGATGGGAAAATGATGAGAAAACTAGAGTGAGAAAGGTAGAGAACCAGTGCTAAAATGCTAGAGAAAATGTACATGTTGGTAACTGCATTGTTTTGCATCCCCTGAAAAGCAGACACCAATAAGGAATTAGAGGAAGAAATGTGTTGGGGAAAATGCCTTTGGAGCGTACAAGGAAGAAAGCAGGATTGGGTAGAAATAATTTCAAATTATTGCTCCTTTATAAGAAAGTGTTATCCAGGCAGGTGGGGAAACCCTGAGACAAAGCATCCTGCTAAACTAAAATGGGTCCTGTTCACTGCAGGTTGAGAGTGGAGGTAAGGAAGAGGGAGTTTGCAGAAAGCTCAGCTGGGGCTGTGAGCCAACCATCAACCCACAGCAGGAGATCTGAGCAGTGCTTTTTTGTGGCTGCCACAATGATGGACCAGGGAATCAAAGATTTTGAGAAGAAGAAATCATACAGGTAAGAGGAGAGTCCAAAGAAAGATGCATTTGAGAAGGTGGGGCAGGGTGTGTGGAGAACATCTAGTCATCTAATTCAAGATTTGAAATTCTAAAATGCCTGTACGTCATTTCAGCCTTTCACAACATATTACATCAGATGGTATTCATAATCCATAATATGAATTTTTACTTTAGTGATTAAATCTATTGTAAATTTTTTGTTTGCCTGTAAAAGGTTGACAAGTGCATTTGCTTATGTTATTCTATATAGAAATAACAATTTTCTCTAAAACAGATGTCTAAGTCACAGAACACTGGTTTTATAAGGGCTACATTGTAAAACAAAAGATTTTTCTATATTCTTTTAAATTCATTACAGTTCAACATTTTAGTTTATGTGGTAATCATGGAAGTGTGCTCACTCACTTTTTGTCAAGGAACCTGCATTGACTAGCAAAGATAATGAAAGATAGTAGGCTGATAGCCTCCAGCTACCACACATTTAGGGCCGTAAGCATTCACTGAAAGTCATAGGGCTCTCAGGGTTGTTGCCAAGGGCTGAGCATGGCAGGAGTACTACTAGATTCAGGCCATTACAACACAAGGTAGGAACCCACTAATGGGCAGTCTTTGCTCCAGGACCTCCCCATTGTCTGTTCAAGACTTTCTCTGAACTATGCTGTAGTTCAGCGCTTTCCTCCAACAATCCTCTTTCTCCTGCCTTTTATAGGTGATAGACCTCCATCCTGATAGGTAGGCTCTGCCCACTTTTATCCTGCTTCCTCCCAGTTAAAAAAATAATTTTATTTAAATCAGTTTAATTTACATTTTTCTGACCATATAACCTTAAAGAATAATCATTGCCATCTCAAGGAACAAGTAAAATATGTGAAGTTTATTATTCTAATTTACTTAACCCTCTTTTAGCATCAATTTTCTGGGCTGTTATCAACTGGCTTGTATCTCCTTAATCTTTTGATAGAGGTCTCCAATTATATTTCAGGCCTATACTCCACACCCCGCTATTTGTTGAACTTAGTGTTAATAAAATTATTAAGTTGCTCTAGGCATGATTAAAAGCTCAAATTCTATTTTAGTTGAGTCTCATTGTCTCAGAACACTACATGTTGCCAAGAAATAAATACTAATTCTACAGTTTAAGCTTTTAGTTAGTGTGTAATCTCTCCCAAGTCTCAGACATTTGGTTTTCATTTTACTCCATCTAAATTGAACACTGATCATGTTATTCTACTTAGGTACTGATCTCAAGCTATGTGTTAGTTGCAAGTTATTATATATATATTATATATATATATATATATATGCTGTAGTGATTCATGTGGGACAAGCAAAAACATGCTGGCTAGGTACAGCCAAATAGTAAATTCCTGAAATATTACCTTTTTACATATCCAGTGGCAAGTCATTGAGAAAATGCAAGATGTCAGACATGTTACGCAGTATTATTTGGATAACATCAACCCTCACAGAAACTGAATTAGAAGGTGTTTGCAGTGGACACTGATATGTGCATCACAGATTCCTCTTCAAGACCAAAAGATGCATTCCTCCAGGTGCTCAGAGCAAACAACTCCCAGACATCAAGCTTCTTATGAACAGCCTTGGCTAGAGGTGCCCAAAGTCATGCCCCCCTCCTCGGGCAGTCCGTGGCCAGTGACTGTTGCCTGGCTGACCTAGGGACTCAAAGCCCTGGCTCCCTCACCAAAGCTTTTGATGCTCACAAAGCTGTTCCAGCTTCCAAACTCCTCTGGGGTTGACTAAGGCCTCTTTGAGGCTGCGGCCTCCCTCCTTCCTCAGCCCAAGCCTGTTGCCTTCTTTTCCTATACAGATGTTGATTTGAAGAGCACTTCCTAATAATGCTCCTGCATACTTATGTTCATCTCAACCTGTTTCCGAGGGACCACTGCCCCCAGCACCCACCCCATTACAGTTGGAACAGGATGTGGACTGAGGAAATAGAGATAGTGAGATTTTGGAACCAAGTGACCGATCACCCAAGTTGCACTGAGGATCACATTGCATCTCAGGTCAGCTGAGCTCATACAGCCTTTAGTACAGGTAGTCAAAGTAACAATATGAATATTAAATGCTTTATTAGAAATAAAAGAAATTTTGGTGTTTTTTTCCCCCAGAGATAACAACCCAGTGGACACAAATTCACTGGCTAGTGAATGCTCAACATCACTAACCATCAGAGAGATGCAAATTAAAACCACAATAGGATACCACCTCAACTCAATCTTAAAAGGGACCTTTTCCCCTCCTAGAACCTTACATGATATGCTGCTTTCTCCCCACCATAGCCCTAACCCTCTGCTCCTCCAAACAAGCAAAGAAACAAACACATAAATAACAAAAACCCAACTAGAATATGAACTTTAGTTGTTATTTGCACAGAACATTTGCTGATGTGGGGTCCCTTGTGCAGAGGTGCACCCATGTTTTACGCACAGCAGTTTTCTCTGAGATCTTGTCACCTCCCTGTCACATGCCTCAGGGAAGAGCACCTCCAACCAAAGGTTGATGAATTTAGCCATTTTCCAGAATCTCTATGCCCATTTCCTTAGGCCTCCAAATTATTCTTCCTCTTCTCCTCCTCAGTCCTTTTAGACATTCACTTTGATAACATATATCAACAAACACAACTGTGTCTTCAGGTAGTTTCTGCTTCCTGTCTCCTATACACAGGATTGTGTATAGGAGAATAGGTTCTAGTTAGCTTCCTTAATTGAGATATGGAAGAAAAATAAAGACAGCATAACATAAAACATTCCTCAGGAAAGTATTCTGCCACAGGTTATGTTTTTCTACATGGAAATATAAACATTTGTACTGATTTTGAACTAAAAATAAATTCACTCTTCTTAGAAATATGAGGTTTTGTGCTTTCTAACATTATTACATTTCCCATGTTCCAAGGATTTTAACTATACAAGCCTTTTTATACCTGTTTCTTTCCCTGGTAAAGAGAACAAGGTTTGCTGAAAATACCTTCTATTCAATTGTTTTGTTACTTTATTAGAATTTTCCCTTGAAAACAGACCAATCCACTCTTATAGGAGTTTTACTTAAACATTCTTATATATAAACAATATTAGAATATAAGAACTATAATCCTATTGATTTGTTTATTATTTATCTAATTACTACTTAATCTATGACCCATGTCACCATATGTAATGCCTTTAAGGACTTAAACATTCTGTTCAGAATGATTTTATCATTCAATACAAATAGTCTTTACAGACTTCCAGTGAAAATGGCAGCGTAGGCAGACATGGCTTACCTCTTTGCACAACCACATCAAAATTGCAACTGAAACATAGAACAACCATCACTCAGAACTGGCAGAAATCAAGCTGAATGGAAACATGACAACTACAGAATTAAAGAAACCACATATGTCCAAATTGGTAGGAAGGATGCAGATATGGAACTGGTTGGTCCCTCACCCACGTGTGGTGGATAAAATGTCAGGAGAGATACCAGGAGCAATGAGTCCCAGCCCCATACCAGTCAACCCCACCCTCCACCCAGCCTAGGGTTCTGGTGCCAGGAGGCTATGTCTCCACAACTTCCGGCTGGTAGAACCAGTGGGGATTGAGTTGATGAAAGAAAGTGCTGGATCCTGGAACAGTTACTCTTAAAGAACCCACACATGGAATCAGACTTACTCCCTCCAAGCACCAACACTGGGGTAGCGGCTTGAAAGGCACTAGTGATTTACAGGGAGAAACTGAACTATCCAGTATAAAGGTGGGCAGAAGACATTGCTACTTTTCTAAACCCTCCCCCCAGCACAGCCAGCAAACTGCTGCCAGATCTGAGACTCCATCAACCTGGCTACTCTGTTTGACTCACCTTGAAGATCCCCAGAGACTCCACCCCACCCAACTTTCTATCCCACCCAACTTACTACCCTTCTTTTCCATATGAATGGCAGTCTTGGCTCAAGTTTCACAACCTCTTATCCTATCAAATATGCAAGAGCTGGCTTCTGTGAGCCCCAGGCTTGGCACTAGCAGCAGCCAGCTTAGGTTCGCAACTTGGCTTTACTTGGGAATCTCCAAGTTTAGCACAAGAAGCAGCACCTCAGATTGCTTTATAGTTCAGGCAGGGTGACCCCCGGCAAAACACAGGTGGGGGCTGAACTTGGCCTGCACCACTTGCCAAACCCCAAGGCCAGCACATCCAGTGAACAGTTACAGACCACATCAGAGCACCACCACCCTGCCCCTGTGCAGCTGATCTTCCATGGAGGACAGGGGTTGATAATCAGTGGTCACAGCCAGTCCTTGCAGCTGACAAGCCTGGATAAATCCCTCCCATTGATCTACCAACAGCGGCCAAGGCTCAATTACAAGAGAAGGGTGTACTCAGCCTGCAGAAAGGGCACACCTTGAATTCCCAGCCTGGGTGATAGGGAAGACTGTGCCACTGGACCCCATGGAACACCTACTACATTAGACTATACTACCAAGACAGAGTCAAAACAGCTCTACCTAATACACATAAGCAAACATAGGTAGACTGCTGAAATGAGGAGACAATGAAACATGACCCAAATGAAAACAGAAAAACAGCCAAGCAAAATGAAGATAAGCAATCCAGCAGATGTAATGTTCAAAACATCAGTTATAATGATGCTCAAGGAACTAGTGAGGCCTCAACAGCATAAAAAAGATCTAGTCAGAAATTAAGGATACAATAATTAAAATAAAGAACAATTTATAGGAAACAACAGTAGAGTGGATGAAGCTGAGAATCAAATCAGTGATTTTGAACTTGAGGTGCCAGCAAACAACCAGTCAGAATAAGAAGGAAAATGAATTAAAAAAAAAAAAAAAATGAAGATGGTATAAGCAGCCTCTGGGACAACTTCAAGGGGTCCAACATTTGCATCATGGGAGTGCCAGAAAGAAAAGAAAAACATCAAGAAATTGGAAATCTATTTGAAAAAATAGTGAAAGAAAACTTCCTTAATTTGGTAAAGGAAATAGATCTGTAAGTCCATAAAGCACAGAGTCCCAAACAAGATGGATGCAAAGAGGCCCACTTCAAGCCATATCATAATTAAAATGCCAAAGGTTAAAGATAAAGAGAGAATCTTAAAAGCACCAGGAAAAAGCAGTTAGTTGCCTACAGAGGAATTCCCATAATACTGTCAGCTGATTTCTCAAAAGAAACTTTGCAGGCTAGAAGGGACTGGCAAGAAATATTCAAGGTCATGAAAAGCAGGGACCTACAGCCAAGATTGCTCTGCCCATCAAAGCTATCATTTAGAACCAAAAGGCAATTGGATCTAAAAAGCAAACTAAGCAAATAAGAACAGAGATAGGATCTCTGATATGGAGAAGGCTTTGATGGCTGCTAGATGGGAGGAGGGTAAGGGAGAATGAGTGAAGAAGTGAGGGGATTAAGAAATACAAATATGTAGTTACAAAATAGCCATGGGGATGTAAAGTACAGTACAGGAAGTGGAATAGCCAAAGAACTTATACACATGACCCACGGACATGAACAATGGTGTGGGGACTGCCTTAGGGAATGGGGGTGCTGGGTGGAGGGGAGCAAAAAGGGAAAATTGAACAACTGTAATAGCATAATCAATAAAATATAATTGAATAAACAAATATTCTTTTCATCCCCTCATGTATGTTGACAATTTTATTATTAATTTAAAATATTAATTTACATTGAGTTATTGATAATTATATATATTTGATCATAGTGTTCCATTCAACCAAATATTTATGAATTTTGTCTCAGTCATATCTGTGTAGCAAAAATTTAATTGTATATACATTCAATTATACCTTTGGTTTCTTATTTTCCCAACAGTTTTTTACTTACAGCTGGAAAGGAAATATATTGTTTAAATAGATTTGGATCAATGAAACTCTACTGGTATTCCAAATAATTTGAAATGTAAGGAATAAAAAATTTTAAATATTAAAATTAAATAAGCATTAAAACACTTTTTCTTATTATTACAAAGTATTTGGTATGTGGTCATTAATTATTTTGACAACCTTAAGTAACCGACAATGTTGTACCTAAAGTTATAGCATTCTATTCAGTTCTCAGTTCAATAAAATGTTTGAATACATGTTATCTAAGCAATTTAAGAACCTAATATATATCTATGCTTTCTTTACAACTTAATTTTCCTTTATATTAAAAAAAAATACAGTATGATTGTATGACTGGTTTTCATCATTGAAAAAAGAATGGGCCCTGGCTGGTGGCACAGTGGATAAGGCCCCAGCCTACGAACCCAAAGGTCACTGGCTGGTTCGATTCCCCAGTCAAGGCACATAATGAGGTTACGAGCCAGGTCTCCACTTCAGCCAGGTCCGTAGCTGGAGGCAGGTGAAAGTCAACCATACATTGATTTCTTTCTCCCTCTCTGCCTCTCTGCCCTCCCCTCTTTCTAAAAATAATAAATTTGAAAAAAAGGGGAAAATGGACAAATAAAATGATTTTCTAGGTAATTAAAAAATATGTACCACAACTAGTTTATTTAAGCATTTTACAAGACTTTTAAAGATGATTTTAGAAAAAATTGCATTTTAAAGCTTTGACTGGTGGCACAATAGATAAGGTGCCAGCCTGCGAACTCAAAGGTCATAGGTTTGATTCCCAGCCAGGGCACATAACCAGGTTGCAAGCCAGGTCTCCAGCCAGGTCCATAGCTGGAGGCAGGTGAAAAGCAAACATACATTGATGTCTTTCTCCCTCTCTGCCTCTCTCCCTTCCCTTTTCTCTGAAAAATAATAAATAAAATCTTTAAAAAAAAACAGAAAGAAAAAATTGCATTTTAGAAAAAAAAGGACAAAAACAAGCATTAAGTTCTTAAGTAATTATTATTTTGTCATGAATATTTTCATATATATATTTAGTTATTTAATAAATATTATATATATTTTATATATCATATGTAAATATATTTTTTAGTATACCTTTACTTCTTTAAAAATACTCCAGTTTGTGAGAAACTGTGAATCATTTGTGTAAAAATAACATAATAAGTATTAACATACTTATACTTACAAATCTATTTCCAAAAATCCATAGTGGTTTTTGAGTTCCAATTGTAAATAAACAAACTAATAAAAACACTCAGGAAAAATGAATCTTTTAAAGCTGATTTTTTAATAAGAGAAATACATTTATTAGAAGCACTGCATTTTATCAAGTTTGTATATATATATATGAGTTGACATTTTTCAACTACATTAGGCCAATTGTCCTGCACGGAAAACCAAGTGATCAGAGTTTCCAACATAATGCAGTCAGTCAATCACTCACTTTGTTTTGTCTCACTGTAGAACATGCTGTGTGAGTTCTGTGTTTCTTTCCGGTCATAGCAATTTTTTAGGCAGGGAAAAGGACCTATTCTTTACATTTTCCAAGTATCTAGCATAGGGTCTTTCACACAGTAGGAGTACTACTAGCAGTAACAGCAACAGTAGCAGCAGTACTAATAGTAGCAGTACTGATATATTTTATATCTGGGAAGCTAGGTGGGAGCAAAGAAGTCAAATTCCCCACTTCACCAGACTCCCAGATTCTTATAGGATAAAAACACAGCACATAAATTCATTATGACAGTATTTTGTTTAGGACTAGAAATTAGATGACAGCTATATTGAAAATAAATAATGACTGATGGTGTTCACAAAAGAGTCTAGTAGGTGCATGTGAGCCTTACAAAATTTTAGAGATTTCAAAGTCTAACAGTCCAGCCTGATATTTATTATTAATAAATGATGAAGAGCAGTGAAATGGAAGACCCCATCTGTATACATGCATGCCTTTTGATAAGTTTTTATTGTCTGGTTTTGATATAGATTATAATTATAAACACTGGAAGAAAGAGTGTGCAGATAAAAAAATAAAAGCAATGGGATAGATTAGAGAATAAGAACTACTTCTCAGAGCAAATGAGGAGATCAAGGTGATTTTATATGTGTAAACATATAGAAATATAAACTTCTGCAATAGTTTAAAACATATTGAATTGTTAATCATAATGTGCTAATAAAATATAATACAACATATGTGCTCTGGCAGATGCTAAAAAATCTGTTATTTTGTGAAACCACATCCTCCATATTTATTGGTTAATTATATCCATGCCTATTGATGGAAATCACAGACTCTAGCTTCCCCAGAGCCTCAATTATGGTAATTAGCTCAATATATAGGCACACTGAGTTCACTGCATATGTGTGTACCATCAACACACACACACACATGGGGATACAAATATTTGAAAGCTTTCTTTTATGTATACAGATATATCAAATTTGTAACTAATTATGAAAATATATAGTTATCTTCCCAGTAATTTAAAAATATTTTCTTCTATTATTTGTCTTTCATTTTCTTTATGTCCTTCCGAATATGCTTTCAAATTATTCTCAGAATCTTTATAAGGTTTAAGGAGAAGGATGAGAATCATGCATAGAAATCTGAATAATATTACCAGCAATATTTGTAAGGATACCCAGCAGATTCTAACAACAAATGTCTTGTACAGATCCATGTCTATTTTTAAAAATTAAAAAGAATCATTGTTTTTTTCTTAGTTTTCCCCTTTTTATTTGGTATGTCAATACATGAGCATATACTCTGATAAGTTTTCAAAAGCTTTAATGCTTCATTTTTATCTATTGCCTTTTTCTTTACAATCTAAGTTATTAAAAGTTAAAAGCTGTAAGATTAAAAATAATGATAGTACATTTAAGAGCATGGGCGCAGAAACTCTTCTTGTTCTAGAAATGAGTAAGTTGAGGCGGAAATGATCAGACAAGCAGCTCTATTTGGGGAATGCCCTTGCTACTTGACGTGATTTATAATTGTCTCCAGAATCTGCACCAAAAACAATGTCATTTAAAACAGCTTTATGGAAATGCCACTTCCCTCCACAACCTTTACTGTTCAGCTTTGTGTCATTGCATATTCATAACAGATGTCATTAAAAACAGTCTAAGGCCATATGAGTACTAATCGTGGTTAGAATATTTTACTGTCATTTCTGTTTTAATTCCAAGTTTAGCTAAAACCTAGTTTTAAACTTAGTATATTTTTCTGCATTAGAAGACATGCTTGTTCCCCATAAGAAGCAAATTTTATACTCATCATGAAGTTTGTTGCCATTAAATTGTGTCAAGTGTGTACATGACTTCATAGACTTTATGTCCATCATTACATGCACAGGTACATGAGAAGAAACTGGAGAGACAGCAGGTTAAAAATATTACACCAGCATATTGCTACCCTTTGGGCTGGCCCATAATCAGATGTTTCAACATGGAGAATTTAACATATTGATTAAATATAAATATTTAATCAGAGGATCTGATTAGGATCTCACAGAATACACAGAGTGAGAGACCTATAAGATAAATGCCATCTTAATGAGCTAGAATCTCTATTATAAACACTGATGTCGGCAGAAAATAACTCTAAGGCTAATTCAAGCGTAAGATATTCAATATATTTAAAGAGACCTCCATCATCCTCATTTCCAGAAAAACAGTTATCCATCCTATCATGCCATCGCTTCAGGCTCCAAATCTCAGTTAACTGCCTTTAATTTGGGTGTGATATGACATGAACTCTAATATCTGAAACAGGCCAAATTGAGGAAGTTAGGCCCACAGTCTGTCACCTTTCTCACACCTACATGTAGATAACCTCCCCACTGCCCAAAGGGCACCTACAGATTCTACAGAACCACATCAGAGCATTGCTTCCAAAGACCCTATTATTATATCTGTGTGCTTTAGGGCAAGATTTAAATGGTCCAAATGAAGCCTGCCATTTATTATACTGGTACAGATATGACGGCTATACTGAGAGGCCTCTTAGAAATGAAATGCAAAGGAAAAGAAAGCTTTGATAACTCGGAAAGATATGAAGAGAGAAGATAATGGAAAGCTTGAAAATGTACATGAGAACATCTTCCTAATATGAGTCTTTGACTAAAGACTGGAATGTCTAGAAAGCAGCTTGATTTAGGCATTTAGTGGGTGGGGCACAAATATGATTTTTTCCAGGGCCTCTTCTTCTCTTTTCCTATGCCCTCCTCCTCCTCCTCCTTCTTGGCCCCCTCTCTTCACTCCTCCTCCTTCTTTTTTTAAATAAAAGGCTCATTATGGTCTGTGTTTTAAGAAGAGAAAAGGTAAACAATAATTAACATTTGTCAAATGTTTACAATGTGCCTGTATTTATACCAAGTACTTGACTTAAATAATCTCTTTTAGAGCTTATAACAATCTATGTGATGAGGGTACTGTTGTTACTGTCTTCTTTTGGAGAAGACTAAATTAAGGAAAATAATAAAGGATTCTATTTAGACTTTAAAAAGAATTTCACCCATTTATCTATGACTTGGAGATCCCAGTTAATCATTTTGCTTTTAGTATTACCTCTCCTATTAAACACATTCAACAAATATAGGCATATCTTGTTAATATGTTTCTGATTTATTTCTATTTAAACTATGAGAATTCTTTGAAAGTGCACGAAACTTACAGTCTCAGAGAAAACTATCAACCTATTTTTTTTTGGATTGTAAGTGCATGTTTAATAATATCAGATACCAGACATGTGAGAAGGTGGTGGATAAACACCCTAACATCCACCTTCCCCCAAAGCTTGTCAGGGGAAAGATTATATAGAAGAAACATGGGAAGGGAATGGGGCAAGAACCACAAAGAGGGTGCTGGCGATGAGCAGTCCTTGGAATTTGAGTCCTTGATGTGGTTTTGATCTTCCTGAATATGTTCATTGCTGATTTCTGGAATGGAATGATCAGTTTTCTCATGAGGATCTCAAAGCCAGTCAAAGTCAACATAATTTTTAAAGAAGGAAATATTTTTGGTTGTTTTTGTATTTTTGTTTTTGTTGTTCCTCATTCCATCTTAAAAGAAAACTGGATTTAAACACCAATAGACCAACTTTAAATTTTCTATTCTGTGAATTTAAGTATAGTTAGTTAGCAAAATCTCTCATTTCTTTTTTAAAGTCTTCCTTAAAACTTAGAGTATTACAAAATACAGCCTCAAGCTATCTAAAAATGTATGTGATCCTCACCCAATAAGATGCTCATTGATTTCAGAGAGGGGAAGGGGAGGAAAGAGAGGAAAACATCATTATGAGAAACATTGATTGATTGCCTCTTGCATGCACCCCAGTTGGGGACCAAGCCTGAAACCTCTGTTTGTGCCCTGATTAAGGGTCGAATCTGACTTTCAGTTTGCAGGATGACATAGCCAGCATGAATATATTTTGCACTTTGGTAAAAGGTATTAATCCAACATTTTTTATGATGCAGTAAATCTTCAAATAAAACACCTAAAATTGCCCTGGCTGGTGGCAAAGTGGATAAGGTGCCAGCCTGTGAGCCCAAAGGTCACTGGTTAGATTCCCAGCCAGGGTGCATAACCAGGTTGCAAGCCAGGTTTCCAGCCAGGTCCTTGGCTGGAGGCAGGTGAAAGGCAACCACACATCGATGTCTGTCTCCCTCTCTTCCTTTCTCCCTTCCCCTCTCTTTAAAAATAATAAAATAAAATATTAAAAAAAAACAAAAACAAAAACAAAAATACCTGAAACTATTTTCTTCATTTAATTGCTTACTACTTACTTGGGGCTAGGTCATTTAAATTCTTTGAGCTTTATGATTTTTTAAGTTGGGTAATTTGTAAAAATTGCCCTTATTTTCTCAAAATAAAAAGTGGGGCTTGGATTAAAATGATTTAAAATTCCTACCAGCATTAAAGTATAAAATTTTATAATTTCATTGAGCCAACTTTAAAAAATGAACATAATATAACCTAGTTTTAATAAAAGACAATCTGACCTTAAAACATTACTCTTGTCTTATTGCCCTGCCAATTCTCTTGAACTATTTTATTTTGTGCGTTTAATCATATGTGATATCAGGAAAAGGATAAGAATTCAAATATGAGCTCTTATACTTAAATATGGAGACATAACATCTATGAATACAATCTTCTGTATCAATAATCATGAATAATAATGTCTTCTTGGATGATTTTGAGAGTTATATGGAATGAGTGTGAGAAAAATATAATAATGTAAATGTAAACTATTTTTACTCCACTTGAAATTGTAACTTGACTCATCAAGTTATTGAAGTTCAATCAATTTAATTTCCACATACCCTACTATAGGTAATATTGAAAGGCAGACTAATCAGCAGCATTGTAGGAGCAGGACCTGTTTTGAACCTGGATCACTTAGCTTGTAATTGCACCAACATTGACCCTGTACAATGGCCACTGGAAGACGATCAAAGACTATAGATATATTATGTTATTTTTCAGATTTCTTTAAAGTTGATGAAGTTTAAACTTACGTGATGGTGAAATTGATACTCATAAGCTTATCTGAACTTTACATTGAATACTGATGTTTAAAAAGTCAACGTATTTAGATCTGTTTTAGAATCCAATGAAGATTCTCTTTCTTTTTTCTTTTGTTGTTTAAAGAATTACTTTTTTAAGTAATATGAATTGCAATATTACCAAACACATGCAAAAATACATTTACATACATACATATTTTTACACATATTTAAAGTACATACTGGATTTTTAAGCCTTAATACAAAAAAATTTAAAATATACCAATAGCTTATATAATTATTGCATGTTAAATGATAGTATTTTAGATATATTGTAGCACATTATGCAGTTTTTTTCTTCTTTAATACTTATTTTACTCCAGAATTCTACTTTTGTGAAATATAACATAGGAATGGTGTACTAGAGAAGTAGAAGTTTTGTAGTTGTCCTAGAGACAATGCCAAACCCACAGTAAAAAATGAATCTGGTTTTTGAATTAGATCCTCTCCCCTCCAATTATACAACTCAACTTTATTTTAAGCTGCTGGAACTACAACTTATTCTTTTTGGAGTGTTCCATTTTAAATAGTAGATTGAGGTTTTTTTTGTTTGTTTGTTTTTGTTTTTGGCTGTTCACAGATCTTACTTCTTTCAGTATCCTCTGTTTTTCCTCTACATGTGTTTTACAATTGAAGCCTTCAGAAATAATGTCACTTGCAGTACTCAGCTGATACCCAGAGTGGAAATTATTATGTCTACTAAGTTGAGGCAAAAAATAAAAATCCCTAGGATTTAAATAATTTTGTAAAATAGTATTCTAGCTATTGTTAAAATTTTATTGTTGTTGTATTACATCCATCTTATTTCCCCTCCCCCCTCTCCCTTTCCCAACCCACCCACTATCCCTCAAATTCAACCCCACTTGTTGTCCATGTCCATGGTTCTTCCTTGCTAGTTCTTTAACTAAACTGCTCCCCTTCTTTGCCTAATCCTCACCTCTCCCTATTCCCCTCCCTGTCCACTGAAGTTCTATCCATTGTATTCATGTATATTGTTCTGTTTTGCTTGTTTGTTTGTTTTGTTCATTATTTTCCTGTAATGGGTGACATCGTATGGCATTTGTTGTTCATTGACTCACTTATTTCACTAAGCATAATACTTTCCAGTTCCATCAATGTTGTTGCAACATGGAGTTCCTTATTTCTTTCTGCTGTGTAGTATTCCATTGTGTAAATGTACCAAAGTTTTTTGATCCATTCATCCACTGATGGGCACTTAGGCTATTTCTAGCACTTGGATACTATAAATAGTGCTGCTATGAACATAGGGGTATATAGGTTCTTCTGAATTGGTGTTTCAGGATTCTTCAGGTATAATCCTAGCAGTGGAATAGCTGAATCAAAAGACAGTTCCATTTTTAGTTTTTTTAAGGAAACTCCATACTGTTTTTCATAGTGGCTGCACCAGCCTGCATTCCCACCAACAGTGCACCAGGGTTCCCTTTTCCCCACATCCTTGTTGATGACTGCCATTCTGACAGGTGTGAGATGGTATCTTATCTAGCTATTTTTTGGACTTGTAGTTGACTTCCTATGTGGTCCTAAACTAACCCTTGAACTATTTAAGAGTCTGTTAAGGTAGAGTTTAGGTATGTTCACATTTCAATAATAAAGTTTACTATAAGATTCTCTTTCTTAAGAGGGGGAGTTAGGTGTATAAAGTTCTGAAGTCTGATAATCCAGTTCTTATCCAATGCTTATTTTCTACTATTTATCACTAAACCCAGGATAGGCTGACTTTAGTAAGGACAGTATCCTAATTTTGGTGTTGTTACATTTGCCAATCTCCACCTGATCTCAATCGCCTACCAATAGATTGTATAGAAAAAAAATTAAATCATTCAATGATGAGTACTATATAAAAATGAATAAGAAAATGTTAAATAAATGGAATCTTGATACAATAATGTAAACAAGAGGAACTAAGTAATAAAAAAATAAATAAATACAAAAAATCTGTTGTTCCAGAGCAGAAGAATATTATCAAAAGGTTGGTTATGAGTCTTTAAAACAGAACCAAATAATATTCTCTATAGGGCAAGAATAAAACTAAAAATAGAAAAGGTAAAACTATTGAATTTAGGATTATGCTTGTAAATAAAACTTTAGGCACTATGCACTCCAGTTTCTATAAGTTTTTAACCTTAGTCTCAAAGTAGGCAGATCTTGGATAGGAGTGCAGGGAAGAAAAATTAAAATTATGATCAAAATAAAGAAACTAAGAAGCAGAACAAGGGAGAAAAGTTATTTCTGGGGTAAAAAAGTAATATTAGAAATAAAGAATAAGAGTGAAGAATGATTAATAGCTTAAAAGAATTATAATTAAAATGAATACAATGGAAAATATTCAATATTTGAAAAATTTATGTTCCCAAAGAAGCAAAATAAACTTATGAAATGTTAAAAAAAAATAGTAAAGGTATAAATCAAGTGAACTCTCCAAATTTAAAAACAAACAAACAAACAAACAAAAACATCTGAGTTAGATAACATATTGAAAGGCTACATTGCAGTCCAGAGAAGACTGACCAGAAATAACAACACAAAAATATATCACAAAAAATTACAATACTGGAAAGATGAATTAACTCTTTTGGTAATAGTTAGACCAAATATCAAATCACTTATTATAGAGATAAAAAATAGTTTTGCTTCTGCTCTACAGAACCTTCAACTCATAAACACAGTGGAATAAAACCTACAAAATTTTCAAGGACCGAAAGAGAGATTGAAGGACTTTTTATATTCAGCCTATCCATCAGTGTATATACAGGAAGCAAACAAATAGTTTTTAATGTGCCAAACTCACAGTATATTTTTTCACATAAGCCCTTGTGGTGTTCTACCAAAAGATTTCAACCAACCAAGAGGAAATTGAATAAACTAAAACAAAATAACTCATTCTGAACATTGACTGTATTATCTTGAGACTAAAATAAAAAAATCATAAAGAAATTAATGTACATAGCATATTAAATAATATTAAATGCTCTGATAATATAACCAACAGAACTTGGGGGTAAAAGGGGAGTGGGAAATGAAGGTAAACTAAATATGATGATTTTCTCAATTTTAAGAGCTGGAGAAATGATCAAATATATTATTTAGAAATCAAAATAAATTAATAGAGATATAAGTATATTTAAGTGTACAAAGGTAGACAAACATCAAAAGCAATAATTCATGCTGGGACCAGTGTGGTTCAGTTGGTTGGAATGTTGTCCATACACCAAAAGGTGATGGTTTGATCCCCAGTTGGCATGTGTAGGAGGCAGACGGTCCACATTTCTCTCTCTCTCCCACCTGCTCTGTTCTTTCCCTCATATCAATAAACATATTTTTTTAAAGAAAAAGAATTCACTAACACCAAATGTGGAAAAGAATGGGAGAAGAGGAAATATGCCAATTTTGTTTGCATTTGTAAAAAGGAATTAATAGTTTCAAAAAATAGTAGCTTAAAAGTATTTTTTAAAAGGTAACTATAATAAAAATGCAAGTGTTCTTTGTAGGGCATGTATGCACATCATTCTTACACATGTACATAAAGTGAAACAAATAGACCACAGGGTGAAAGAATTTTATAGACTTAAAAGAGAAGGCACAAAAAAATAAGAAAATAGAACTAATGTCAAATATTTCTATTGTATTAATAACAGTGGTTGAGCTAAACTGTTATATTAAAATAAATACTTTTATATTTGATTTCAAAGAAAGATCCAACTCCATGTATTTACTGTACAAAAGTCTCCTCCAAATACAGTGATTCAGATTGTTCAAAAATAAAAGATAGTCACAATTTTATCAGACAAAATACAAAGCAGATGTTATCCTTTGAATTTCTGTCAAGGTTGAATTTAAACAAACAAAAAAGACATTAAAATAATAAAAATATGGGCACTGTATAATGCTAAAAGATGCAATTGCCAATAAAGCCATATACCAAACAACATTCAAAATGTTTACTCTCACCAATAAATGATAAAATGCTGAAAGTACCAAAGAAATTAAAGTGAAATATCAAATGCTCATAAAGTGTCATAACTGAAAATTAGCAGATGTGATATATAGGAAAAAGATAAAAGAAAATGCATTAAATCTCAGTGGGATACTTTATGTGATTTGTTTTTTCTTTTTCTATAATTTAATGTTTTGTATTAAATATGTAATACTTTTATGAAAGATTAGTCAACTTTTTATTTAAAAAAATCTTTACTTTTGCCAATTCTTCTTTCCCTCACATATTTGGGAAACTATCTTGATGGGTGATAGTTAAGCCTTAAGCAAAGGTTTTCTCACAAAAGTAATCAAATTATAGAGTCACATTACCACAGAGAGTATGGAAGATGTGGATAATAGGAGGCATCCTCTTTCCAAATTCATATTTCTATGAATTACTTATTATGATTTTTGACGGCAAACTACTTTATTGAAGAATCCAAAAGGTCAGAGGGTTGGAGAAAGATGCACAAATTCTGAAAGGTGTGAGATGAATGAAGATTCCTTAAATTCTAAAAAGGAAGGGTCCTAGATAACGTCAATAGTTTAGACAAGGAGGTAAGAAATAAAACTCGCGGTACGTTTGGAAAGTGGGGATTTAAAGTGCACTATGAGTAGTGTGCCGCTGCATGAATTCAAATGCTTTTTCTAGTGTGAAATCTTGTTATGTGGTCCCCAACTGTGACTTGTTTCTTTAACTTATTTTAAAAGGAATGGTTGGAAGAGTGTGTGACACCTTTCTACAATGAAAAGCTGTAAACGCAAAGCGCAAGTTGCCCGGGTTTTGGTGGGTTTGTTGTGGAATTATTGCTGATGCTTGTAACTTTCTGGCATCATCAGGCACATAACTCTGCAGCTGGCAGTGTGGTTTATGTCTATACTTGTTTGTAACCTTCTGAGGCAGCCTTGACTTGACACTGGCCACAAGAGATGTCAGCCTCCAGTGCAGTGATAACATGGAAGAAACTCGTAAGGCTGCCAGCTCCTTGGGTAAAGATGTGAAGGAAGAATTTCTTTAACTATTCTCACTTGTTGTAGCTAAAACTCCAGCAACCAAAGTCAAATGGTTCTAGGGGTAAAGGTGGGGTGAGGGGAAGCTCATATTGATAAAGGAGAGAACAATAGAACAATGTCTGACTCAGAGAGATAGCTAAAAATATTCCAGTCATTCTTTCCTGTATTTTTCTCTCAATAAAATACATGCATACACATAAACACAGTATCTCTATCTGTACCCATTATTTGCCCAACATAACCATGACTATATGTATGTTTGTGTGTATATACATATAAGTTCTTCGTTTTTTCTTTTGTTTGTTTTTTTAAGGTTTCATTTATTATTTCCAGAGAGAGAGAAAGGAAGAGACACAGAGAGGGAGAGAAACATCAATGTAGGGTTGCCTTTCACCTGTCTCCAGCCACGGACCTGGCTAGAGACTTGGCTTGTAACCTGGTTATGTGCCCCAGCTGGGGAATTGTACCAGTGACCTTTGGGTTCACAGGCCGGCATACATACAAGTTCTTAATAGTGGGAAAATGGCTTTCTAAGGATTACAATATATCATTTTTATATACAAATAAAATGGCAATATTTTTCTATTTACTTAGACTCAAACACGTGGGCAACGCTTGGAACATGGAAATGTCTTCCTATTCCTAATTCTCTATGTTTATATAACAATAAAAATTAATCTCTCTTTCTTTTTAATTATATTTTATTGATTATGTTATTACAGCTGCCCTAATATTTCCCCCCTTTGTTTCCTCCACCCTGCACCCCCCACTCCCTCAGGCAATCCCTCCACCATTGTTTATGTCGATGGGTCATGCATATAAATTCTTTGGCTACTCCATTTCCTATACTGTACTTTACATCCCCATGGGTATTCTGTAACTACTGATTTGTACTTCTTAATCCCTTCATCTCTTCACTCATTCCTCCAATTACCCAGTCTGGCAACCATCAAAACACTCTCCACATTCATGATTCTGTGTCTGTTCTTATTTGCTTAGTTTGTTTTTTAGGTTCAATTGTTGATTTGTATTTTTTGTCATTTTATTATTTATAGTTTTTATCTTTTTTCTTAAATAAATCCCTTTAATATTTCATATAATAATGGCTTGGTGATAATGAATTCCTTTAGCTTTACCTTGTCTGGGAAGCACTTTATCTGCCCTTCTATTCTAAATGATAGCTTTGCTGGATAGAATAATCTAGGCTGTAGGCCCTTGCTTTTCATGGCTTTGAATATTTCTTGCCAATCCCTTCTAGCCTGCAAAGTTTCACTTGAGAAATCAGGTGACAGTATTATGGAAACTCCTCTGTAGGTAACTAACTTCTTTTCTCTTGCTGTTTTTAAGATTCTTTATCTTTAACCTTTGGTATTTTAATTATGATGTGTTTTGGAGTGTGTCTTACTATATCCATCTTGTTTGGGACTCTCAGTGCTTCCTGGACTCTCATGTCTATTTCTTTCACCAAATTAGGGAAGTTTTCCTTCATTATTTTTTCAAATAGATTTCCAATTTCTTGTCATTTCTTTTCTCCTTCTGGCACCCCTATGATGTGAATGTTGAACCTCTTCAAGTTGTCCAGAAGCTACTTACACTATAGACTTTTTAAAAATTCTTTTTCCTTCTTGTTCTGATTGGTTATTTTTTGCTTCCTTGTGTTCCAAGTCATTTACTTGATCCTTGGTGTCATCCACTATTATTTCTTTGTAAATCATTCTTTATTTCAATTATTGTATCCTTAATTCCTTACTGGATCTTTTTTATGCTGTTGAGGTCCTCATTAAACTCTTTGAGCATCCTTATAATCAGTATTTTGAACTCTGCATCTGATAGATCACTTATCTACATTTCAGCAAGGACTTTTTCTTGAACTTTGACCTGTTTTTTCATTTGGGCCATGGTTTTGTTTTTGGGGTTTTTTTGTTTGTTTGGGTTTTTTTATTTGTTTTTTTGTTTTCTTTGTTTGTTTGTTTTTCTCTTTATTTTGGTAGCCTCCCTGTGCTTGTTTCTATGTATTAGGTAGAGCTTATTTGACTCCAAGTCTTGGTAGTGTGGCCTAAGGTCGTAGGTGTCCTATAGGATCCAGTGGCATAGCCTCCTCTATCACCCAAGCTGGGTACTCAAGGTGCACTTTTGTGTTGGCTGAGTACACACCCTTTTTGTAGTTGAGCCTTGATTGCTGTTGGTATATCAATGGGAGGGATTTACCCAGGCCTGTCAGCTGCAAGAATTGGCTGTGATACCCATTACCAACCTCTGCCATACATGGAGTATCAGCTATGCCAGTGCAGGGTAATGGTCTCTGATATGGTCTGTAGCTGACCACTGGGTTTCCCAGGTGGTGCAGGCCACATTGAGTTCCACCTGTGTTTTGCCTGGGTGCCACTTTGCCTGAGCTATAAAGCAATCTGAGAGGCTGCTACTTGTGCTGGGCTTGGAGATTCCCTGGTGAAGCCAAGCTATAAATCTAATCTGGCTGCTGCTAGTGCCAGTCTGGGGCTCACTAAGGCCAGCTATGGCTTATTTGAGAGGATTTAGGAAGTTTTAATGCATAAACCAAGAAAAGCAGCTTGGGTGGAGCCACAAGTTGGGTGGGGCAAAGTCTTTGGGGATCTGCAAGGATGGTCAGGCAGTGTTAGTCAGTTGATGGAGTCTCAGATATAGCACCAGCTTGCCACCTCTGTAGGGGGAAGGCTCAGAAAAGGGACAATGATCTCTGCTTTTCTTGATGCCAGACACCTCAGTCTCTCTCTGGATACCACTAATTCCCTCTGAGCCACCACCCTGGTGCTGGGGCTCAGAGGAAGTGAGTTTGACTAGGTGAGTCCATATGTGTGTTCACTAAGGGAAACTGCTTGGAGATCCTGCAGTTTCTTCCACTAACTCAATCCCTGCTGGTATTTTCAGCCACAAATTGTGGGGATTTATCTTCCTGGTGCTGGAAACTTGGACTGAAGGGCCTAGTGTGGGGCTGAGACTCCTCACTCCCAATATAGGGAGAAGGATTTGTAATTTAAAAAAAAAAAAAAGATGAAAAGAAAGTGAAGATGTCACTAACAGAGGCTGGGTATCCTAAAAGATTAGGATTAGTCTATTATTTAATAGTGAGACAATGACTATTTCCAAGATGAAGATTGGTATCAAATCCCAGTCATTCACACTGTTATAAGATAATTCTTGTCACAAGATCATTATTGCATGAAAAGTAGATTAGATGAAAAATTTTAGGACAGGGATAACTACTTAATTTTAATGCAAGTAATAATCCAGTGTCATTCATCTGAGAGGAAATGTGATCTTGTATGGGGACAGAAATGAGTGACCTTGATTCATGAGGCTAGGCAACAAATGATTATCCTCCTCAATAGAATGAAAACTAAGTTCTATTTCATTAATTTGCTAATATCTTTCTCCTCCTGCATATGTTAGTCTTGTAACCATGTTTATTCATGACAATGTGTTCACATGGGCATGCAAATGCCACCCTCCTGTCTCATTTAGAGGTGATGTCTCTTCTTGTCTCCCATCATTGCAGAAACATCCCCCAGGATTTACCCATTGCACGAATCCTCTCTACACTTGGCTCTCAATCTTCTCAGGCTTGTCAAAGCTTTTGCTATTCTATAAAAGTCCCCCAGCTTTCCATATAGCCATGAATATGGAATGAAAGTTAGAAAGATTCCCATATTTTCTCGTATACAGATAGAACATAACCAATGCTGGATCAAAATCTCAGCTCCACCATTTACTCATTGGAGTTAGGCTATCTGAATTAACTGCCTTTTCCTTTCTCTAAAATAGCGTGGTTAAAACAAAGCAAAAAAGTTTACCCTTTGCCACATCATGGATGGACCTGGAGAACATACTAAATGAAATAAGCCTGTCAGAGAAAGACGAATACCACATGATTTCACTCATATGTGGAATCTAATGAGCAAACTGAACTAACAGGTAAATTGGAGAGAGACTCATAGGTAGAGAGCAGGATGGCAGCTACATGGGGGAGGGAAGTTTCAGAGGTAGAAGGATCAATTAAAAAAAAGAAAGAACTCATGGACATGGACAACAGTATGGTGATTGAGGGGGCAAGTGGGATACAAGAGGGATAAATGATAATGAAAAAATGCAATTAAAAACAAAACCAAAAAAACCCTAAAATAAATAAATAAATAATAAAATGGTGTGGGTAATGGATGCCTAAAAGGTTTTTGAGGATATTAAATGATATGAACTTTAAAATGAGTATAAACTGCACATGAAACCACTCAATAGCCCTGGCTGATGTGAGTCATTGGATTTAGTGCCAGTCTGTGAACCAAAGGGTCACTGGTTCGATTCCCAGTCAGGGCACATGCCTGGATTGTGGGCCAGGTCCCCAGTTGGGAGAATGTGAGAGGCAACTACACATTGATGTTTCTTTCATTCTCTTTCTCCTTCCCTTCTCTCTCTAAAAATAAAAATAAATAAAATCATTAAAAAAAATTTAAACCTACACAATAAATGTTAGCCATAAGTAGTAATAGTAAGATCAGTAATTGTATTTATATTAACATTACATACGAATGCATTTTAGGATTCTTAATTATTACATACATCTCATATATATTTATGGCATAAAGTCCTATCTGAGATCTTATTCTTGACCATAGAAAATTTGCTTAAAAATAATGGTTGAATAATTTTGTGGCAGTCTCTCCTTAGTGAAGATAGATGGTTAAAACATTCTCAAAGTAACATGCTCTTGGGCTCAACCTGATAAAATCAGAAGAAAATAAAATATGAGATGATAAATGTACTACAATTGGGTAGGATTTCCAACTGTTTGCTTCTAATACAGTTAACTATGTATTGATACCAACAACACTTTGTATTTATCATATTTTATTGGTTAGAAACAAATTTCATATCTCTCCTAAATTCAAACTCAAAAGGAAGAGGTCACACGTAGTAGGAGAGAGACAGGAATTATAAGTACCACATTAGAATTTTAACTTCCATAGCAGATAATATCCAACATTAAAAATTAAGAAATAATGTGTACACAAATGTGTTTGAGTGTTTTAACATGGTGTCAAAATCTAAAGAATCAGCTAAAATATATGAAGATGATTGCCACTGTAAAGTAGTACAGAAAACAGGGCTAATTTACTTAATTATTTATCTCATTAAACTATGTGCATACATATGTTATTTTATTGTAATTGGATTTTATTTTTATCAAATAATTGTAATGTGGTTTTTGTATAGTAGATGCTTAAACTTTTCTCAAATAATAAAAAGTAATGAAAGAAAATTTGGGCTGAAAATTAATTCTTGAGAAAAGATATGAGAGTTTATTGACTAAAATCTCAAAATAGGGCAATAATAAAATATAATTGCTATATAAAATATGAAATGTAATCTCAGCTTTCCACTCATCAAAATACAATAAATGAATAGGAAAAATAATTATTCTGTAGTATTCTGCATTGAATATTTCATATGTAAAGTGGTGTTTATTTCCAAGTTCCTAATTTAATTTAATTTTTCTATTATAATGTCAGTGGTTTATTTTTATTATAAAATCAATATATTATTTCTATGGAAAACTTTAGAAAATAGAAAAAGAATAAATCTATAATAAAAATTTGTTGCTGAACAACAAATTGAAACATATATGAAACATTATATGTAGGACAATGACACCTCAGCCCCCTTCAAAGTAGGCACCTTGGGACCTCACCCAGTTCTACCAGGCACCATCAGTTGCCCCATCATATTTTCCTGAATCTCATTGACAATCTGAAATCTCTTCCCTTTCAAAGTTGATTTTAGTTTTGGGAAAAGCCAAAAGTCATAGGGCACCAAATCTGGATTGTAGGGGAGCTGAGTCACCTGGGTGATTTGATATTTTAAAAACAAACTGCACAAGGTATGATGCATGAGTGAGTATTCTGTCATGATGGGGCTGCTAATCACCAGTTGCCCATAGCTATAGCCTTCTGAATCATCCCAATAGTGTTTATGGAGAAATGTTCAAGCTTAATGCAAAATTTGTTGCAGATTTGTTGCTTTATTTGCTCAGTCATTTTAAATGCAATGTCCACACAGTACACATGCTCACTCAACAGGGTCTACTGTCCTCCCTGGCTAGTACAGTGAAGTCATCATTGTTCACACATGCACATTTCAGTCTAATCTCCTTGGCTGCTATGTTACACTGATGTCTCACAAACCCTTCTCATTATATTAACAGTGGCTAGACTATGCATTGGTAATAAATATTAGAATAATTACAATTAAAAAAGAAAAAATATACAGGATGATATACTGCATATCTTAAGAAGATCACAATTTACAGATCAGATGATTTAATCTTGTTAACATGTCAATGTTTCCCAAATTAATAAACTGAGTCAATGCACACCCAATCAGAACCCCAGCACGTATATTAGTTTTGTTTTTTTTTAGAAACTGACAAGCTGATTCTCAAATTCATATGGAAATTCAAAGAATCTAAAGTAGCCAAAAGAACTTTGAAATAAAAGAACAAAGTCTGATGATTTAGACTATTTCACCTGAAGACATTATGAATCCATAATAATCGAACCAGAGCCAAGACCAAGTAAGCCAAACACAATGACTATGGCACAAAATTTAAAGAAGCATTTACTCTCAGCATCATGCAAGTTCAGGAGTGACACTTGCACAAACCTGAGAGTGATGCCACTTTAAATTTTATTCCTTAAATTTAAGCACCTTACTTGCTTCATCCCAGTCCTGGTTCTAATCAAGATAGTGTGATATTGACATCTAAATTAACAACTGGTTAAAAGCAGCACAGCCATTGCACTGAAATGCACAAGTATATTAACATAACAGAAGAACCAGTCCAGGAAAACCCCACATATATGTGGTCAATTGATTTTCAACAGAGATGAAAAGGCCATTTAATGTACTAGACATTTCTTTAAAGATAGTATATAAATAGTCAATAAGCACATGAAGAGATAATCAACATTATTGGCCATCAGGGAGATGCAAATCAAAAGGAGGTATTATGTCATACCTACTAGGATAACTTGCATCAAAGACACAGAAAACAGAAAGTGCTGGCAAGGTGGTGAACAATGGGAACCCTTGTATATAATGTAATGTGTACAGCTAGTGAGGAAAACAGAGAGTTCATGTAAAGTTAAATATAGAATTCTATTCCAAATGAACAAATCTAAAGAGACACAAAGTAGATGCAAAATGGGTGCCTTTGCCTGGGGGCAAGAAGGTTCTGTGGGAAATCTGGAGGGACTGCTAATCAAAGAAGCCACATAGTTTCTTTGGGTGGGAAAGAGGGTAATAAAGTTGGTTACACTTACGTTAGTTTGCTAGGGCTGCTGAAACAAAGTGCTACATGCTGGATGACTTCAACAAAAAAAAATTATTGTCTCACAATTGTGGAGACTAGAAGTCTGAGATCAATGTTTGAGCACGGTTGTTCCTTCGGAGGGCTGTGAGTCACATTGTCTTCCCTTAGTATATATCTGCACCCTGTAAGTATATTTAAATCATATTGGATTAGAGCCCATCTTAATTATTTTACTTTAACATGATTACCTCTGCAATCTAAATAAGGTCACATTCTAAAATACTAAGGTTAGGACTTCAGCATATAAATGGGGGGTGGGCAGGTAATTCAACCCTTAAAAATAGCGATGGTAGAATAACATTGACTATCTAAAAACCATTCAGTTATACACTTCAAATGAATAAATCATATGGTATATGAATTATACCTTAATAAATCTGTTATATAAAAAATAAATATATAGGATAAACCCTTTAAAAATTCTAACAGACAACTTTTAAAAAGGACAAGTTTTAACCATCTCACCAAAGACCTAATAATGGCATGAAAGCACATGTAAAGTTCTCAATATCATTAATCATTAGGAAAATTCAAATCAAATTCAGTATGATACCATTGTAAAATGGTTAAATTTAAAAGACTGATTTTACCAAGTAATAGCAAAGGTGACAAGCAAGTGGAATTCCCATGGGCTGTTTATCAGAGGTCAAAATTTCACAGCCACTTTGAAAAAATGCTTGTGAATTTTATAGAAAGTGAAACATATAATTCCATTCCTAGATATTATACAATGTTGTATGATAAAGAATTGACTGGCTTTCCCCTCTGGTTTCAGGAAAAGACCTTTAAAATTTTCAGGACTGCCTCCTAAGAGGAGTGTCTTTGTTATTCAAAGGAGGAGGACCACACCTCCTCAGAATATGCTAATGAGAGGACACATTGTAGACCTCCAAAGAATTTTAGGATGGAGGTTAAGCATTCCAGAAAGACTAACCATGTGAGTAGAGCTTTGGAGTTTTAGAGCCATGTGATATCAGCCCAAACTCCAACATCCAGGCTGGGGAGGGAGGCTGAAACTTGAGTTTAATCATGTAATCAATGATTCAGTCAATTATAATTATGTACTGAAACCCCATCAAAGACTTTGGACATTTGAAGCTCAAGTTAGTTTCCCTGTTAGTAAAATACATTTATGTATTAGAAGGGTGATCTATCCTGAGAAAAATGGAAACTTTTTGTTTGTGATCTTTCCATACTGTCCCATATGTCTTTATTCTTATGTCTTTCTGCTATAATAAAACTGTAATTATAAGCAAAGCACTTTCTTGAGTTTCGTGAAGCTTTCTAAATAATTACCTTTGTGGGTGTGGGAGCAGAAACCATCCCTGAATTTGTAGTCAGTTGGTTAAAAGTGTAGGTAACCTGGAAACCCTCAATTCACTGCCATGTCTAAAGTGAGGACAAGGCTTGTGAAAAGATGTGCCCTTAATCTGCGAAGTTTGATCCAAGCTAGGTAGTTTGTGTCAAATATGTAATTGTACCCCAAAAAACTGGAAAATCTATTCATGTGAGACTTGAATATTCACAGCAGCTCTATATTAAATGTCCAAGAATTGTGAATAACCTAAATATCCATCTACAATGAAAGATTAAATGAGTAGTAGTATATCCATTTAATGCAATATTATCAATTAACAGAAAGGAATTTATTATTGATACATGGAACAAATAAACAAATATCACATTTATTTTACTAAATAAAATGATCCAGACACAGAAGATTAATATTGTGTAATTCCATTGGTATAAATTCAAGTGACAGAAAGCAGATCAGTTATTGCCAAGTGCTAGGAATGGAGAAAAGGTATAAATAGGATTGACTGAAAGTTTTGAAGTTATGGGAATATTACTGGTGAAAGGCACCAGATGTTAGACCTCAGTTTTTGAGTTTTGTCTAAGAAAGAATTCAGAGTCAAGACTCAAATACAAGCAAAAGTTTATTTAGAAAGTCACAGAAATAGAAGTGAGCTGTGAAAGAAATGAGCCAGCTGGCTGTTTGGGCTCAGGAAACAAGTTACAGCAGCAAAAGAAGGGCCCTTGGAGCTTAGGAAAAAGAAAGCAAATGAGCCTTGAGGGAAAGAAGGAGGGGGAAATGTGTGGGAGTGTGTGGGAGTTGTTTGGGGGTGAGGGACACTGAGTCTTTCATCTTAAGGGGTTTATCTGTTTCCTAAAGGTGGGGATTTTAGGGGAGGTCTCTGGGAGGATCATGATAGAATATTCATCAGCTTTCCAGGTGTGTATCCTCCGCGTTATGGTCTCCACTGATTGGTCAATCATTTAGTAATCAGAGTTGGTCCTAACTTCAGGCCATGGTGTTGTCCCACCTGGCCTTGCTGCTTTTCTGGGCTTGGAGCTAAAACACAACTGAGGCCTAGATGTTGTCTCTAGTTTGACCAAACCTCTGTCTCTGTGGTCAATAGACCCAAGGCTTTGTTCCTAAGATTATTGGATTCTGGTCAGAGCTTCATTATCCTGAGTGCTTTATACTCAAAGGAGTGTCATGCAAGGGTTTGTATGGGAGTATATGAGGCTACTGTCAGGCCTCCTTTTTCCTCCTCTTAAGCAGGTCTAAACCATGAGACCAACGGTAAGCTAGGGAAGGAAAGGTCACCCTGGAGGTTAGGTTCCAACTTACAAATTGTCCACGACTAAGCACTTAGGGCTTTCTGCCTGGTGACCTTCTATACCTGGCTTATTGTTCCTACCCTGCTCCTGTGTGTCTAACTGCCTACGTTATCAGTAGTGACGCTTATAAGACTTTATTCATTTTCTTGGCCCCATTGTCACAAAATATGCAACAATCAATTTTAGTCAAATTATAGATATTACTCTAAATGACAATATTTAATTTCTTTGTTTCTTGGAAGGTTATGTAGCTGTGTCCACTGTGTGAAAATTCATCAAACTGTACCTTTATTATTAGTCCAACTTTTGACATGTATATGAAATTTTACTTCATTAGTTTATGCTTTTAAATATTATTGTTTGCAACTCATTAGGTTTTTAAAGCTTTGTTATAGCTCTTATACACTTAAGTTTATTTATAACCATTTATTTTGTGTTTTGCTGACACTTTAATACACTATCCTTCATTATATTTTTCTTATTTATATTTGGCATATAAAAGCTATTGTACTTTTAAAATATTTTTTTAAATTAATCATTCGCCTGAATTGTCTATTTTTAAACTTTTCCACTTGATATTTTATTATTTCCATGTAAGCTATCAGATTAATGGTAAATAATGATACTCTTGTTGGCCTTTTTTAATATTTATGGTTCTTGCTTATCAATTGTACTATCTCAAAGTTTTAGGAATATGACAAATGATGATGATATCATACAGTCTTCTCATTTTTATTTGGATCAGAATTCTTTTAATAATCAAGTCTGAAATATGATGCTGGCTAGTTCAAAATTTGTATTTGTCATGTTAAGAAATGCTCTTTTTCCTATTTTATTGATTATAAAATCAGAAATACATATTGAATTTTATCTACTGCTTTATGTAATTTATTGCAAAACCTTTTCATTTTGTTCTTTAGTTAAGTACTACTATGTTATATTATTATTATTATTTAAGATTTTATTCATTATTTTTAGAAAGAAGGGCAGGGAGGGAGGAAGAAAGGGAGAGAAACATCAATGTATGGTTGCCTTTCACCTGCCTCCAGCTACAAACCTGGCTGGAGATGTGACTTGCAACCTGGGTATGTGCCCTGACTGGGTATTAACCTTTGGGTTCTCAGGCCAATGCCAATCCACTGAGCCACCAGCCAGGGCTTGTTATATTATTTTAATTGATTTTTTAGTTATCTATCCTTTTATTACTGGAATAAATCCTATTTTCTACTATTTTATCAATATCCTATGAGATTAAATTCACAATTTATTATTTAGTATTTAAGAATCTTTATTTCGTGGTTTGCTTTTTGTGATTTTTTAATCAGTTTCAGGATTCATAAAAATTTCTTAGTTGTAAAAATTAGTAAGGTCTTTATTTTGTTCTCAGTGTTGTAGTAACACAGACAATATTTGATCTTTGAACATTTAAAGAACTTGTCCATGAAAACTTTGGAATTCAGTTTCAGTTGATTAGGTGAGAGGGTCAGAAATTATGTTCTTTTTGGGGTACCAGTTCCATTATGCTGGTTCTGGAAGACCAGAGCCAGTGGATTGAATTAACTGGGTATTTCCTTTTAATAGAGGGACAAGAGAGGTTGAATGATATAGCTTTTATATAATCTCCTTTTTATCTTTTTCATTTGGTACTATTAAAATATCTTCCTCATTAATATCTTCTTAGTTATAGAGGTTCAACGAATCTTTTTCTCTCAAGATCTCATCCACAAAGACCCAAGAGCATCTGGTCATTGTCACCACAAGGGTAGTCCACAAACATGGCTCCTGATGAAAAACAAAAGAGCTCAAAGTAGAATATGTAAAAGTGCAAACCTTGAACCACAGAAATAAGCCATAGGTTACCTAGGTGCCAAGGCTGCATAAATGCTGGAGCCAATGCAAAAATGGAAGAATCAGAACAGAGCTTCAACACAAATCTGAAAGTTAAAAATAAAATTCAGAAATCAACGAATTCTTATTCATGTCTTATAAATGTAAAGAGCTTTAAATTGAATTTATTGAGCATTTAATTTCTTATAGATCACATTCTGGGCCTTCGTAGGTGATACCAATGTAAAATAGAGCAATATAAAATAGATGCATGATGCACATCCTGAAAAGCATCCAAGACCAGCCATAGTGGGTCATGTACACACTTGCCATCCAGGGACTGATAGAACTTGAACTTGTCTCTTTACTTTCTTTTTATGTGGACTTTCTGTCCATTCTGTCTTTAATGGAAAACCAAAAGTTCTTACTTTATCTCTCTCACTCCTTCCTTTTCTACATACTTTGCCCTCACCTTCTAGGCTTTGTACTGCATCCACCCCTAATATTTCATGCTGTGGAATCTGCTAAAGTTCTTGCTTGATAATCATATTTTCATTCTATTCTAGGATTCCTATTCTAGGACGATTCCATTCTTCTTGTGGGCCACCTATAAAATAAATATTTATTTCTCTAAGACTAATTGCCTTTCATAACTTTGTTGTGTTAATATACAAAATGGTCTCCTCTTAAACAGGGGTGAAGAAGATGGATAAATAGAAAGGCTGCCTTCTCTTGCAACAATAAAATTCTAATTCCCTGTTTATTTTAAACTCTTTGAACTTCCTTTTCTGAAGGCTTGCTTTGAATTCTTTCACACAGTGTCAGTGAGACAAGTACATTTACACAGAATGACAAAGGCAGGTTTTTTTTTAAGAAGACATTGGCACTTATCTAGTCTGAACTCACCTTAAAGTTACTATGTCAACCACAACTTTAAGAGCATTTTCACCCATCTCCATGATGGTAGTTGCTTAATATAAGCATAAAGTGAAAGAGAAGTAATATAACCCATAACAATGAGATTTTCTTGGCTTCATTATATAATACAATAATTGGGAGATTTATAGTCTTCTGCAGATGTAAGAATAGCATTGCTGATCTGAGTATGCACTATATAAAACCTCAATAGGGTTTTAGTCTCCTCAATATGCCTTTTCCAGCACCTTCCCCAGCTAAATTTCTGACTTAATTTAAAGTATAATAACTTTTTTTATTATTTGTTCTATGAAATATCTCCTTGGAATGGTCAAGAAAAATCAGAAAATAAATATTTTGCACATAGCAATAGTTTGAGATCCAAATCACCAACTATTAAGAAACTCTCTCTGTTGGAATTATTACTTTGGTAGTGGAAGAAACATAAAAACAAACTATTGCTATAATTTCTCTTTGAGTCCCTCACATTTCTTTTGCAGAGATACTTCCTAACTTATCCAATGCTTAAAACAGATAAAATTTAATGTTAAAAATTTGTCAAAAGGTTTACTGCCCTCTTACTTTGTAAATTCCTTTTCTATGTGTGGCTTCAGATTAATACTATGATTTACATGAAGGGAGAGGAGAATCAAATTCAAATCCATTCTATGGCATGACTACCAGGACAATAAAATTTAATGGTTACCTTTAAAGGTTTGGGTATGAGTCATTCTTGAAAAAATATTTCAATTTATTTTTAAGCCTCTAAAAGACAGAAGGAAAAACCCACTCTGTCCTCAAAAATCAAAGAAAATAGTTTAATAGGCAAAGCACTTGCCATTTGACCAAGAAAATCCCCTTAGATTCCTACTATAGTCAAGATAGAAAGATCAATTCAGACTTTTAAAGAAGCAATGACTCAGAAAACCAATCACAGAAGGACAGGGCCTGCTATTTATGCTGCATAGATTTTACAAGGTACTATTAGGTATACTTAAAGTTGATTGGCCTGCAAATTCTCAAAAAAATCCCTTTTGTATCCTAACAAAAGGAGATATTTCTGGGAGTTCTAGAAGGCTATCTCCTGGACAGATAAATGAAGAAATTGTACTTCGGTTCTATTACTTCATCCCCTTCCTGCTACTAGTTTTGGCTCTTCGGTTTCCTTCTTCACCCAGGAAAAGATAATTGTATTTTTCATGGTTTCTAATTTTTAAGAGATCTACAAGAAGCAAGGTCCCTTTTTTGCTGTGGCCAGTATTTAATAGAGCTTTTCTTTGTATGAGTGGTTCTATGTTGCTGAAGTGGACTTGAAATGTTTCTTCCACTGCAATTAAATATTCTACCCTCCAGGATAAATATTTGATTATAAGATTGACATCTGTCATTTACCTTGAGTGTCTGAGGCATTAACAGTGAAAATGTATATAAATCCCAAATTTGAGCTCAGACCAAAAAAAAAATATTATTTAGAGAAACAATATAAGGTGGGAGCTTAAAGTTCAACCTTTGAAATCAGAAACACTTAGATTTAAATTTGTATTCCACCATTATTGGCCAAAGATTCTTCATTTTAGGAATACAGATAATAATACAAATTTTATAGAATTGTTGAGTGAAATTGGTGAACCAAAAAATGTTAAGCTTTGGTTAGTGGCTCACTGGAAAGGCACCAGCCTGTGAACCCAAAGGTCACTGGTTTGATTCCCAGCCAGGGAACATAACTAGGTTGCAAACCAGGTCTCCAGCCAGGTTCATAGCAACAGGTGAAAGACAACCATACATTGATATTTCTCTCCCTCTCTGCCTCTCTCCCTTCCCCTCTCTCTAAAAATAATAATAAGTAAAATTGTTTAAAAAAAATAAATAATTAATTAAAAATGTGAAATGGTTAGCATACATATTGCTTGGCTTTTCAATAAATGCTATTATGGTCAAAACAAGCTGTCTGAGACTATCCTTCTTTCATCTGGGCAGAGCAAGATGTAAACTGCTAGAGCTGCCAGGTTTTTCCAAGTCCCATCCTGCCTTGTTTTCAGCATCTAGTGATCCAGTCACAGACTTTCCTTTTCATTGGACCTCAGACTTCACCCAGATCTTAACCTACACAGGGCCACCTTCCCTGGGGAGAAAGTAGGGCTAAATTTCACCAACCATGTGTCAGCCTCTAGCCTCTGCTGTTCTCAAGCCTTGGTCAACTCTCTGGACACCTACAGTGAAGGCTTTTTCAGGAGTCATATTTGGAAACCAGATTTACATTTCCATTATTTCAGGTCATCACCCAAACTCATTGTGACCTGGTTATGATCCCAGTATCCCTCCTCACAATCCCATCACATTGTTCTCACACATAGCTCTTCATGCCCTTGACTCAATACTCTCTTCCAAGTGTTTTTTTTTTGTTGTTTGTTTGTTTGTTTTTCACTACCATTTGTAGATTCCTGAACTCTCTTCCATATGTACTTAAAAATATAAATCTGGGCTCCTCCATTATAGTATCATAGAACTTGAGTGTAAGGAAAGACTCAAAGCCAGTTTCTAAGGATTCCACCATCCTGAGTACTTTTGATTTCCATGTGAATGACCAATTTAATAAACAAGATTTACTATTTCTTAAGCCTGCACACTAGCTAGAATCCAAATGTTCTCATTACTTTTTTTAAAAAGATTTTATTTATTATTTTTAGAGAGGGGAAGGGAGAGAGACAGACATCACTGTATGGTTGCCTTTCACCTGCCTCCAGCTATTGACCTGGCTGGAGACCTGGCTTGCAACCTGGTTATATGCCCTGGCTGGGAATTGTACCAACGACCTTTGGGTTTGCAGGCCAGCACCTTGTCCACTGTGCCACCAGCTAGGGCCTCACTACTTTTTCTAGCCCTCTTGCTATTACACAAAATTGCTTGTGTCCAATACTAGTGGTTGATTAACTAAATGAGATGATACATGTTAAGCAACTAGGTCTATGTTTGGCATGTTAAACAGCACCTATTAGAAGGTCATCTCCTACCCTCCAGTCTCAGCTTGATATACAACATTACATAATATTGCTCTTTTTTCTTCCTCATGCACCTTTAAAATATATGTTGAGATGATACTACTTAGAGAATTATAAATCATGTAGGAAACTGTCAATTTGTCAACATAAATAGCATACTACATATTCAAAAACTAATTTTTTATTACTTGTATACTGTATATAAGGCATATGTCTGTGCTGCTTTTCCTTTGTGAGAGTAACTTCCTTAGTTTTCAAAATATTTGATTATTCAAAAGTTTCAAGAAAAACATTTATATTGGCCTTTAAGAAATATATGTTGTAATAAAAGTCATTCTTGGAGAGTGAATAAGGTGTTTAGATTGTGATATGTGTTTCTTTGTTAGTTCATTTTAAAAGAAAAACTAATGTATAGCCTTTATTTCTAGAATGAAAGTTTTAAAATATCCTTAAAAGATTATCTAGAAAGACTGTTCCAAAACAGTAGCAAAATAGTCTTTAATTTAAAGATCTGTACCAATTGCAGCTACCTACTTTCCCCCAAAAGGTCTTTCAGTAGAAGACTATAAAGAATACTAGTAGAAAAAGATATCTAATTTCTACTCTCTGATGTAATCTTGATTGTCATATAAATAGCATAAAGATGACTCTTTGTATCACCTCTAGAGACTTCTCATCATATCTTTTATGAGAAGATAAATGTCAGTTTTACTCACCCCAGAATTGTATTATTTTTGGCTCCCTTCATTAACCAACTCTTAAATACTTGTTGATATGGTCTTATCTAAGAAAATAGTTATACAAAATAAAATGTTAGCAAATTGGAAATTCCTAACATATTGCAGTATATTTCAATGACTAACCAGAGACTTATTCGAAATTCATGTTATTATGCTTTGCTTTCATGTTCTTATTTTCTATCCATCCCCTGTGGGCCAATTGACATTTCTCAGTCATTGGAAGGTCTTTCTGCTGCTCATGCTCAAAGCATAAGAACAAAACAAATAACAATTTACCACTCTTTTTGCCTTTTTTCTACCTCATAGAAAGTATCACTATTTTTTTTTTTTTTTTTTTTGAGAAGTGGTTTTTGCTTCTAACTTTCTACCTGTAGGCCACATGGTCTTTGATCTCTGTATAGCAAGGCTTATACTGTAAGAGTTTATATTCAGTAGAATGAATTGACTGCTCACAGTTGACTTCTAAGAAAACAAACTCAGGAATATTATTTCTGCATTCATTCTGTCTCAAAGGATGAAATCAAGATTGAGAGAATATGTTTTTCCAATACCTAGAAGTAATTGAACAAAAATTTCTTATTTTTCTTCTCTTTTATTTCAGCTTGATTTATAAGAGAAATTGATCCAACAAGAAATTGCATAGTGAAAAGCAATTATGTAAAAGGTATTCTTCTTTATGATGTTAGCTACCATTATTTCATCATGTGTTACCTCTAGTGTATATGTATAATCATTGCATTGACATTCCCACCAGATGGCAATGTTAAGACTTATTTTGTTATCTGATCAATTATATATATATATATATATATATATATATATATATATATATGAAAGTATTACTGAACAAACTTGAAGTATCTGCTGATAAAATTCATTTCAATCACCCTTGCTTTGTTGAATTCACAAATATTTACATCATTTTTAAATTACATTTGGTATTAACTTCAAAGAAAGTAACAGTTGTCATATTAAAGATATTATTTAATATCATTGTTACTGGTGGTTAGAAAAGGCTATAAGAATATCAGAAGTAAAGGAACAAAATAATTCTTCATGAGATTTATATTTAGAAGGCTTGTATATATTTTGAGGAAGTCAAATGTAAGGAAAAAGAGAGAGAGAGAGGTAGTTGTTCAAGTCTTTGCACTGGCATCAGATCCAAAGTCTATTTCTCTGGCCTGCAGAAAAGTCCTCCAAATATCCAAAATGAAAATAATGTTGCTTTTGTTTCTTTGTTTGCCATTTTTCTCTTGTCTGTGTTTAGTAGGCACCTGTTCTCTATACTTAATTAAGCTTTATGCCAGCCCCCCAAGTATGGGTCTGCAAACACTCTGCTACTAGTTGGCGTACAAACACTCTGCTACTAGTCAGTGACAAGGTCATGTAGAGATTTAGAGTAAGCATTCTTGTCTGTTGAATCTGAGAGAAAACATGAAAAACAACTTAAGGTTGTATTTTACATTTCTTTCTTTTACACTTTATTTTTCAGTAATTCATTTAAAATATATTTTACAAAAACATCACTTCAGAATGGATTGGAAGAGGGGGGAAAAACTAACTTTTCACCACAGAGGGTTTGAGAAACACTGGTTATATAAGTATCTTTAGAGTGATTCCAGATCTATTTTCCTTACATAGTTAAAACTATGAAGTAGAATGTCTTTTTTTTTTTTTTTTTGGATGCCACCTTTCCTTTCCATTGGTTCAATAACATTAAGCAAAAATGCAGTGAGGTTACATTCTATATTGAAGCCATACAGCTGACAATGAGGATATATGTTAATTAGTTTGTGTCTGTTTCATTTCCTGGTCACTGAAAATCAAGCTTCCTTGGTGTTAAGAGTAGACTCAAGTAATTGAATTATAATATAATAAATCTGAGATATAACCATCTAGAAGCATTTATTGAGCTTCTACTCAATATTCCACAAAGTCTCAATCTTCAAAAGACTTTAAAACACTGTTTGATCATAGATAAATTCACTGGAAACAATGATTAAACAATGCAGAGTTAAGAGCTAACTTTTAGGCTGCCAAGTCTAAGTGATGGAGGAATTCTGGAGAAGAGGAAATAGTTTCTTCATCTGCATAACCAGATAATAACCTCTATTTCTCATGATCATAAGTTATTAAGTCTCACCCAATGGTTAGCACATAGTAAATGCTCACCACTTTTTTTTTTGTTTTATTTTGTTTTTAAAGAAGGAACCTGATCAGGGCAGTTTTTGAAAAGGTGGATTGAATTCATATAAGCAAAAAGTAAAAAGATAGGAAAGGAAAAAGAAAAGAAAATTCTGTATGAAATATATTGTATTGGTCACAATATTCCTGAGTGACCCTGTGAGGATTTGTGCAGAGAACAGAAATAAACAAAACCAGGCATGAAGACAGAATCCTAAGGATGACATTTTGTTTACTGTGACCTGTAGCCTCTGACCTCTAATAAAAATTTTGCCACTGTTTCTATGATTAAACTACTGTACACACTAAGAACGCTTAGTGACATAGAATGAGGTTGGGCTATGATTCTCATTCTTCCTGAATAAGAAAAGGTAATGATGGCTTTTTTTTTTTTTTTAAATAAAACCACTGATGTAAATGATGACACAAGTAACCTAATCACTTGTTTCCTTCCAGTTAGTTTAACCAAAATGGAAACTATGAAATAGAGCACAAATAGTGATCATTATTTCCTGTCTTTCAACCTTTCCCCAGCCTTCTGTGTGTAAGTCAGCAAAGTTCGAAGGCCTTCTCAACTTTCATCTTTTTCCTCCCTTTGTAATTTGAGCTTGATTGTTCCCTCTCTGCTGTGGAAGAAAACCATATTCAGTAATTTTTTAAAATGTAGTTATAAAACAGTTTCATTTTACGTTTAGATGATTTGAATAATGAAAAAATCCTAAGGTATAATTTATTTCCATTTCTCCTTCCTTTTCATTTTTGATCTGGTCAAGAGCCCATCTTGTACCTGAGTTCGGTCCCCAGATATAAGCCAGCCAGGCCTTGTCTCCACAGAGAAGAGATTCCTTTAAAATCTGTCAGGATGTTTTTCCTACAAATAGATGCTTGTAATCAGATCTTTCCACTTTAGTAATAGTGATTCCAGATGGCTGCTCTTAAGTGGAAGAACTGTATGCTTTCAACTTCCTGATTGATCAGGTATTATGAGGAGACCTCTGGTGTTAGGCAGGACCCTTTTTAGGGGACTGTTTGGGTTCTTACTGCTAGGGGACCCCCATAAGAAAAATACTAATTGTACTTTTCCTTCAATGCCACAAAAGACTGTTAACTGTCAGTCTTTTGTGAATCCATGGCTGAATGCATAAAATTCATGAAGTTCAAGTCCTGAAGTTCAATACCTGGAGTCTGAAGAAAGTTAGGTAAAGTTAGCAAATGCATAAACACATGAACAGCAAAGGAAGTGTGAGGTGCAGATCAAAGCGCTCGCATCCTTTTGATACCAATTCTTGGTATTTCCTAAACTGCTACATAGAAAACACTCTCCACAATAAGCTAAATTTGGGGCCATGAATGAAGGAATTGGCAAAAAAGCCTGTGGGGTTGGATAAGCAGGTATGTTACCCCTATTTTATAGATGAAGGTACTGAGGACCTGAGGGGCTAGGTGCCTGACTAGGTAGTGGTGGAGTCCTGGCCAGAAAGTGCATCTGTCTCTGTCTCCACTGAGGTTCTTTCCCTTGGCCGGGGAAGGCACACTGCATCAGAACCAGAAGGGGCATGAGCAGAGAAGAAGGAGCTTAGCAAAAACAGTGCTGCCAAAGCAACAACAATAATAAAGTTACATAGAGTCTCCTTTCTGCATTAAATTTGGTGGTCTAAAACTTCTAATTCTCTCTGGAAACCTATTCTAAAACCCATCATTTGCGTTGTTTATGACCATAATAATTTGGTTCCTGCAAAATCAGACTCCTGGACAAGATTTTGAGTGTAAGTGGTTTATTTGAGAGGCAAGTATAGTGAGAAGGTACAAAAGTGAGGCTAAGAAGGGAAGAGGACTGATAAAGAGTATATTGCTAAATCGGGCTACCCACTGTCCATATGTGAATCTCCATGGGGGAAACCCTCTGAGAGTATATTGATCAAAACAGAATTGCCTCCCTAAAGGAAAGAAAGCTGGTATATTACATACCAACTCTGGTCTCTTGGCTGAGGGTTGCTCCTGAGATATTAATGGATCTGGGTCCACTCCACTTTGTATGAACTAAGCAGGCTCAGTCAGGAGAAGGAAAAAGCCCTCATAAACAGACAGGCCCAGAAAACCATAGTGGATTGGGAAATTTCAGAGACATAAAGGAATTTGGATAGGGTACCAACAGCATCTGCTAAAATGACCCTAAATGAAGTGAGCACCAAAGGGTGGCTTGTAACTGCATGGCACAGACTGAATACAAAGAAATTGAATTTTCCTTACTTAAATGTTGGTCATTGGAATACATCTGTGTATTTTATATGTGTTTGTGTGTATTTATATATGGTATACTTGTGTGTTTCTGACTATATAAATGTAGGTGCTTACCTGGGTGTGTGTATTACTTCCTTCAGTCAGATTTCATCCTACCGCATCCTTTTAGTGAAGAATTTCATTCATGGCCCAAAATTTAGCTTATGAAAAGTTATGTTTTATTCCATGATCCAAAACTAAAAAGAATATTGATGAATCCAGTCAAAAACTAGGTAAACTCCATGAATGAACAGTTCTTAAAGTATACTGTATACTATATAAGAATGGTTAACAAAAGAAAAGGATTCATTTCACTAATAATCAAACACATAAAATATATTAAAAACTGATACCCTTTTGAAATATGGCATGTTTTAAAATATATTTACATAGTGTTGGTGATAATATAGAGAAATTCTTATGGTGTAATGTTGAATTTCTAAACAGGTTCAAAATTGTAGATGACATGCCATATGTATATATAAAACTTGCATCAAAATTACTTAATACACTGTACATATATGTATCAGATCTCCTTGCATCATCTCTTAAACTTACATATATTTATAATTTATAATCTGCATTTCCTATTTGAGTAATTTGCATAAGTTCTACTGCTGACAAATAATTTCATATTCATTATAGTTACACTGCTCTATTTTTAAGAATATAATCTTTACTTTTCCAGGCCAAAACAAATTGTATTGTTTATTCCCCTATGAAGCTTGTTTTCTTTGTTGTTGGACTTTTCTAAAATACTCAAGTCATTTTTTCAGATTTGTAATTATAGGTAAATATAGAATTACAAGTATGGGCTCTCTAAAGCTTGGTACAATATTTGTGTTCTATTTATATGTTCATTTGTTTAGTTTTTCCATATATAGGAATAAACTAACCACAATATAATGCATTGTCATCTTTTCCACAAACCAAAAAATGTCTTAACTCATTAATTCCACACTAAAATAAAATGGTTAAAGGCACTGCACTATTATGTCAAGTGCTATGAACTTCACAATCAGGAGAAAGCCGCATTAACCTTTATGAATGGGATCAGTAGATATCTCATAGCTCACCTCTTAGTGTAATGCTATACAGTACACTCCACATAATGCTTTCCTAACTGCATTTACCTTCAAGGACACCTAGGTGACAAAGAAGAATTTTCCATAAATTATGCAGGTTAAATAGCATGGTGATATCAATTTATAAAATGTTTAGACTCACAGAATATAGAAATGTTACTATAGTAAACTGGCCATCACCATGAGCATTCACCACACCCTCAGATTCATTCTGGTAAAATAGTGGCGGTAGGTTCTTTACACATAAGTGTCCATGTTTTAAACCAGGTGACATAGCCACCCTGGTCTCAACTACATAGAGTTGAGAACTGTGCCTGAGCTATATTTCTACATGCTCATGCAAATAGTACCAAAATCATGATTAATTAATTTAAATTTTATTTTTCTCTTTCAGGTTTTTAAATTAAACACACACAGGTGGAGGGCTATGTATATCATAGAAACAGCAAAATAGTATGCAAATGTTATGAAATAGTAAAAGCCATAATTCAACAGAAGTACCAGATGGAAGGAAAATAGAGACAAACATGAGAAGCAGAGGCAGAGAAAAATGAAGTGTCCAAAATGGCAAAATTTTATAGAGGTAGCTGGGCCACAGGAGCTGCTGTAGTTTCCAGAAGATTTTACTTTTCCCTGAGACCTGATGACTTCAGTGCTGAGACAAGAAGTATCTCTCAGTAATTCATAAACTAACCTCATAGGTAACCTGAGAATGCAGCTGTTTCTTGCAATCAAAGAGCATTTAACCAATTTAAACATAGAGTTACACAGCAGATAAGGATAATTAAGGGTCAGAAAATAAGCCACAAAAGTTTCCTAATATGTGTGAAGAAACACATCAATATATCTCATTTCATGTTTTTCAAATAAGCACATACCTACGCAAAAATTCAATGCAAGTCCATTTTAATACTGATGTTTAAAGGTAAGAGTGTACTTGTTTATAGTCGTGGAGTTGGAAATTTGGAAAACCTGCAAAGTACATTTGACCCTTGATTAAATGTTGATTGACATCAGAACAAAAAAGTGTATGTCTATGCTTTCACAATTACAGCTTAAAAATATGAATTATGTTCTAAAAGCTCACCAGATCAAATCGTCTCTAGATAAAAAACTGCACGACTAAATTTTTGTTTTGTTTATTTTTTTAATAAAAGTAATTTTTCTCTGTATACAGGTTCAGTGTCTGTGTGGCTCTGGGTGCATATGTTCTGGTTTCTGTGTGTACATCTCCTGAAATTTTAATTTTTCTCTAGATCTACAATCCTTTAATACTCATCATAGCCACATCGAATTCTAACTATACTTCTCAATCTTTAGTTGAACTTAATATTCTTTTTTTACTACTCATCATCTTCCATTTTCTTTATCTCTTTGATGGCTTTTTTTTAATATACAAAACATTGATACTTCCAGTCAAGATGGCAGTGTTGGCAGACATGGCTCACCTCTTCACACAACCACATTAAAATTACAACTGAAATATAGAAAAAACATCATTCATTCAAAACCATCACAAAGCGAGCTGAATCGAAGTCTGATAACTATGGAATTAAAGAAACTAAATCCATCCAGACTGGTAGGAGTGGGGCAGAGGTGGAAATGGCTGGTCTCTCATGCATGTGTGGTGGATAAAAATTTGGGAGGGCTACCTCAGAAGCAAAGAGTCCCAGCCCCTACCAGACTCTGCAGCCCAGGGCTCCAGCACCAGGAAGATAAGCTCCCGCAACTTCTGGCTGCAAAAAGCAGCAGGGACTGAGTTAGTGGAAGAAACTTCAGGATCCCCAAGTAGTTAGTGTTAAAGAACCCAGACATGGACTCACCTACTCAGATTCATTCCCTCTGAGCTCCAACAGCAGCCAGAAATGACCTGGAGCCCTCGGACGGTAGCGACACGGCTCTCCCGCCGGCTACTTCAAGCCCACAAGGCTTCTTCGCCCCCACCACCCCCTCCCATGGCCTTTCCTGATGTCCTCCAACACCCATTTGTATGTGTCCCATCTTTGGAGCCTGACTACGTGGGCAGCAGCTCAGCCACCGAGTGGGGGACACAGCCATGTGCACGGAGCCACAGGATGGGCAGACCCAGAGCGTCATTTCGGGCCAGAATTGCTCAGTTGCGTTTGGTCTGAGACAGATTGAGGCCATTGTTCTGTTTTTCTGTTGTGATGAAGCCATTCTGGTAGCTGTTTCAGGGGCTTGACATGCAGAAAACGACATGGCATTTGTTCTTAACCCTTAAAATCAGGCTAATTACATGATTTGGCTCCTTGAGTTGGAATTAGTCACTTACTTGGAAAAAAATACCTGGAAATTGCAGAAGTTCCTTGGGGTTGGAGATGGTTTGTCAAGAGATCCGGAATCCTCAAAGGGTGGTTGGAGCCCAGTAACAAGGGAAACAGCCCTTCCTGCCCCCCCTTCTCCCTGGCCCCTTTGGTTGCGCCAGGCTTGTGCCATGTTGGTGCTCACAGGGGTCCTGCCTTCAGAGACCAGCTCTCAGGCCCCTCCTCAGAGCAGGCCGTTTCACCCAGGGCTCAGCCCTGAGGCGGTAGGACCGAGAGCTTTCTGAGTCCACAGACCAGCCTCACCTTTGTAAGTGCTCCTGTCAGGGCGTCAGCCTCTTCCTTGTGTCCTGGTGCAGATTTTAATGCATATTCTTACATACAAATGTTTCTAAAAGGCCAGCCTTGATGCCAGGTTTTGTACGCAGTTCACCATAATTTGTATTACAGCTCCGTAATTTATATCACATCCCCTGATTCGATAATGGTTTTCTTTAGACTTGTTAATAAAATATATATGTGTATAAAAAAAAAAAAAAAAAGGCACCACTGGTGTACTAGGAAACACTAAAGTACCTGGCATCAAGGTGAGCAGAGGCCGTGGTCTCTTTTCTAAACCCTCCCCCAACAAAGCCAGCAAACTGGTGCCAAATCTGACACTCCATCTACCTGGCTAATACTATTTGATGCACATTGGAGATCCTGAGAGACTCTGCCCCACCCAATTTATGACCCCACTGAAGCTTCTTTTTCATATGAATGGCTCATGCTTCACAACTTCCTAAATTCTGTCAAACAAGCCACAGCTGGCCTCAGTGAACCTCAGGCTGCAGCTAGCTTAGAGTTACAACTCAGCTTCAAGCCCAGCACGAGTAGCAGCATCTCAGATTGCTTTATGGCTTGGGCAGGGTGGCTCCAGGCAAAACACAGGTGATGGCTGACCTTGGCCTGCACCACCAAGGAAATCCCAGGGCCAGTGCACCCAGCAGACAGCTACACCATCCTGCCCCTGCACAGCTAATCCTCTATGGAGGTTGGAGGTTGGTGGTCAGTGGTCAAAGTCAATCCTTGCAGTTGACAGGCCTGGGTAAATCCCTCCCGCTGACCTCCCAACAGCAACCAAGGCTCAACTAGAAGAGGAAGGTGTACTCAGCCCACACAAAGGTCTCACCTCAAGTACCCATCGGGTGATAGGGGAGGCTGTGCCACTGGACCCTAAAGGACACCTACTATAACAGACCACACTACCTAGACACAGAGTCAAAGCAATTTTACCTAAAACATAGAAACAAACACAGGGAGGCTGCCAAATGAGGTGACAAAAAAAATAGCTCAAATGAAAGAACAGATCAAAACTCCAGAAAAAGAGCTAAACAAAAAAGAGATAGAGCTCTGGCTGGTGGCACAGTGGATAAGGCACCAGCCTGTGAACCCAAAGGTCCCTGGTTCGATTTCCCATCCAGGGCACAAATAACCAGGTTGCAAGCCAGTTCTCCAGCCAGGTCTGTAGTTGGAGGCAGGCAAAAGGCAACTATACATTGATGTCTCTCTCTTTCTCTGCCTCTCTTCCTACCCCTCTCTCTGGAAATAATAAATAAAATCTTAAAAAAATAAAAGAGATAAATAATCTAGCAGATACAGAGTTCAAAACACTGATTATAAGGATTCTCAAAGAACTTAGGAGCTAAACAGCATAAAAAATGTCCAGTCAGAAGCTAAGGATACAGTAACTGAAATTAAGAAAAATTCACAGGGAAACAACAGTAGGGTGGATGAAGCCAAAAACCAAATTAACAATATGGAACATAATGAACCAAAAAACAACCAGTCAGAGCAAGAAAAAAAAACAATCCTAATAAATTTGGATAGTATAAGCAGCCTCTGGGACAACTTCAAGTGATCCAACATTCACATCACAGAGGTACCAGAAAGAGAAGAGAAACACCAAGAAATTGGAAATCTATTTGAAAAAATAGTGAAAGAAAACTTCCCTAATTTGGTGAAGGAAATAGACATGCAAGTGCAGAAAACACACAGAGTGCCAAACAAGCTGGACCCAAGGAGGACCAAGATACATCATGATTAAAATGCCAAAGGTTAAAGATAAGGAGAGAATTTCAAAAGCAGCAAGAGAAAAGAAAAGAATTACCTACAAAGGGGTTTCTATAAGACTATCAGCTGATTTGTCAAATGAAACTTTGCAGGTAGGAAGGGATTGGCAAGAAGTATTCAAAGTAATGAAAAGCAAGGGCCTATAACCAAGATTATTCTATCCAGCAAAGCTATCATTTAAAATAGAAGGGCAAATTAAGTGCTTACCAGACAAGGTAAAGCTAAAGGAGTTCATCATCACCTAATCATTATTACATGAAATCTTAAAGAGACTTATTAAGAAAAAGAAGATCAAATTGAAAATAGCAACAAACTCTCAGGTACCAACAAATGAATCTAAAGACAAAAACAAAAACAAACCAAGCGAGCAAACATAATAGGAACAGAATTATAGATATGGGGGTCATTTGGAGGATTTATCAGCTGGCAGGGGGAACTGGGAGAAAAGAAATGGTGCAAGGATTAAGAAGCATAATTGGTGGGTACAAAATAGACAGGGAAATAGTACAGGAAAGGGTAAAGCCAAAGAACTTCCATGCATGACCCATGGACATGAACTAAGGTGGTTAAGATTGCTGGAAGGAAGGGAGTAGGGGAGCAAAGGGAAAAAATTGGGACAACTGTAACAGCATAATTAATAAAATATACTTAAAAAACACCAACACAGAAAAAATGAAAAGTTTTTATAATAAGCAATGTAAAATGTTCAAAGTTTGATTCTTTCATCAACATTTAAATCATTATTGAGCTCTTTCTACGTCAGAAAGACACTGGGAGTAAAGCGGTATCTGAGTCAGTCCAGGCTGCTATAACAAAATATCACTACCTGGGCTTATAAACAACAGAAATGTATTTCTCACTCTCTGGAGGCTGGAAAATTCACAGTTATGGGGCTAACAGATTTGCTCTCTGGTGAAGGCCTTATTCCAGGTTGCAGACTGGTGGCTTCTCTTTACTCCTTCTCTGTGGAAGGGGTGAGCTAGCTCTCTGTGACCTGTTCTATAAGGCTTTATTATAAACTTCATTAACAGAAGCTAAAATTATTTCATTAATATTAAATAAAATATGGTCATTAATTTCACTTATGAGGCCTTTACCCTTATGATCTGATCACCTCTCAAAAGCTCTACTTCCTAACAAAAATCACATTGGGAATTAAAATTTTAGCATATAGAATATAAATTTGGCAGAGACAAATGACAAGTATAAAGAGTTGTCCCTCTTTCATAGACTTCACGATCTAGAGGGGATGACAAACATATAAAATAATTCTACAACTAAACGTAAAAATTCAAGTGGGGGAAGTGAAACAGAGAAGGAGTATGTGGCATCATGAATTACTATAAAAGGGATTCGATCTAGTTAGGAAGGTCAAGGAAGGCTTCCATAAAGAAAGGGTTATTTGCCTGAAATTGAAAAAGGAGAAAAGTTAACTAAAGGAAAACGAGAGATTCTTGCCACATTATAGGCAAAACATACCCCATGGTGAGAAAGTGAAAAAGGAAAAGGCCCAGAAAGTCCTGAAAGCTTGGAGAAGAAAGAGGAAGAGTGTGTTGTGAGATAAGACTAGAGAGATGTGGACAGGGCTATCATTTCCAGATTATTGCAGGCTGTAAGAAAAGTTTTATCTTTATCTTGAGTTCAATACAAAATTAAATTAAAGAGACTAAATTAAAGAGGACCTAGATCAGTAAAATGTATATGAGTTAATAGGTGATTACAATTGAATAAGGAATTGATTTCATGGTAGCTTAAACTATGGGAAGGAATGGTGGAGATGGAGCTTATTAAAGTAATATTTGGAATAACTTGGTGGTAGGTTGGATCTGAGGGAGAGGGGCCTCAGAACTGTTAGACTGACTCCTAGTATCCTCGCTTATGTAACAGGATGGATGGTGAAGCCAGTCACTGAGGTTTAGGGACACTGGAAAAGGAACAGGGGCTAATAGAAGATGGTAAGTTCAATTTGGGATACATTGAGTTTGAGGTGCCTTAAAGAAACATTCAAGAAAAGATTTCAATGGACATTAGATATATTAATCTAGAGTTCTGAGGAGCAGTTGTTAATAGAATTATAAATGTGTAAATTATATAGAGATGTTCATTGAACGTGTAACTGTAAGAGAAACTACTCAGAGAGTGGAGAGTGAGATGAGGAACAAGCATAGGTTTAGAAAGAAAGCATACATTCAAAACTTACCATAGAATCTAATCTAATGGGAACTTGGGTAAGTCGTTCATTTCTCTTTCTCTCTCTCTCTCACGTCTGAACTTTTTTTCCTTATTTGAAAATGAATATCTTCTCAAGGTTGTTGTTGGATTAATTCACATGTGAAGTAGTTTCCATGATGCCTTGCAAACAGAAATTTAATAAATGGTAGAAATGGTGAAGCTGATCTTGACAACTAGTGATGTCAGTGGTGACTATTTCCATTGACCAGGCTGCTATTCATTAAAACAGGAGGAAATTTAGTTATAAACTTAGTCCTTTGAATTAAAATCTTTCCTAAAACTTTCTAGACAGTTCATCAATTCTTTTAAACAAAAGAAGCTTGAAATATTGAACCGTTCATTGATGACTTAGATCATATTGTAGCTGCTGATTATAGTGCTCTGTCATGAGACTGTCTTAAAGTTTTTGAGGCTTTTATTTTTTTTTTTGGTTTAATCAGCTTGAAATCAGATAACCACATTTGTAAGAATTGTGACTAAAATAACTGTAGAATAAAGGTAGATAAAGTACAACTTAATGGACTCTGAATAAAGTGTATAGATTTAATGACATATATTGAGGTGGATGAGGAATCATAATTGTTTCCCTCCAGATATTGGCTATGTTTCAGATGGTTGAGATTGCCATATGGTGTGTTCATTCACATACATATATGAATAATTCCTCTTAACCAGACCTTCTCTTTACATGGAATTATATGTGTACATAGTTGTTATTTAAATTCACTCTTAATAAAGTTTTCATAACCATAAGAGAAATTCAGGTCAACTATCTCAGTTACAAACTCGAGAAAACATTTATTAAAGAAGCACACTCACAATATGTGTATGGCTGCTTTTCTCAGCAAAGTAAAATAAAAATCCAAGCAGAAATGGAAAATACGGAATAATATCCTATTCAATATCAAAAGTAGTTACTATACTTTACACAGCATTCTATATTTTATAATTTTCCCAACATTTCTAATTTTTTGGCATTGTCTCTGAGACTAATCCACCCCCTTAAATTTGATAACCAATCTAATATTGTTTTGAGTTTTATTTTCCAGACACCTTCTTTGGAGAGACCTTTACTCCTATTCATATTTAGACTAATCAACCTCTAGATTTGCTGCAACATACTAGGGCTTGAATTCACTATTTTTCCACATCAGTTCTGCCTTTAAGTTTTGCCACAACACCTCGTCAATCTGGGTACATCCAGTCAATAAGTATTAGTTGGGTGGCTACCATGAGGTTAGCCATTACTTGTGGAACTTACATTCTAGTAGAAAAAGGCAGATAATATACTAAGTAAAGGATAAGACTATATAGTCTGTCTAATATAATAGATATTTAGAAGAAAAATAAAGAAGTAGAAGAAGAAAAGAATAGGGATTAGCTATGCATGGAAAAGTGTTAGAAAGGTAGAAAGTTAAATTTTAAACATGATGGATAGAGGTGATCTCACTGAAAAGAGGATATTTGAGCAAAAACCTGAAGGAGACAAGGGAGTGAGTATTTAGTAAAGAGCTCTCTAGGCAAAGAGTTCCTAACATGGAGGTAATGGTGCTTTGTTCCATCAAAACAGATAGCTTCAGGAATTATTACCTGGACTAAAGTATCTCATGTGTACCTTTGCATTGCAAGCAAACTCTGCAAAATGGAGATGTATAATAAATAGTCTTTTACAGGGAAGTCTATGTCACACACAAAGATGGAAGCAAGTTAGTAGTTGAGAGGAATCAAGCAGAGGCCATGAGGCAACATAACTAATGATTACCAGAAGCTAAGCAATAGAGAGACACAAAGGCGAAAAATAAACAGAAGGAGCAGTGCAGCAGAAACCTGAACCCAGAAAATACTGAAATCCCAAACTGCTGCTGATAAAGCAGATACAGCAGTGTGAATTGTGTCCATATCTCTCCAACTTGTGATGAAACTGTTTCTTCTATTCCTCATGTTTTCTTTTGGGGGGGGGGTGGCATTTTGTTTTTTGTTGTTGTTGTTGTTGTTGTTTTGTTTTTTGTTTTTACCATAAATCCCTGTTCTCTGAGGTAACTGAAACTGTGTCAATGCCTTGCAAACTGAAAGAACTGCAAACAACAAAGCAATTATTTCTGTCTTCTGTAATTAGCTTGATTCATTTTTTATTTATTATCTTTTCTTTAATTCAACTTATAAAAAATACTAGGCAGGTTTAGAATATGTACATTTTCAGCAGCATTGGAGTCAGTCTACTCTATAACTATCTGCTTGTTTTTTGTTTTTTGTCTTTTTTTCATGTTGGGTCTATCTGACTGGTGTTATCCCTCCATTTTATCAAAGGGTTTCTAGATTCCCTATGTCAAAGTGAATTTTAGGTTTTTCAGACTGATTCATCAGGTTCTTATTTACTCCTGTGCCTATACTATGGTATGACTGTAGATGTATTGACTGTATATTTCTACTGGACTATTTGGTTTCCCACCCTCTTTTACTTAATGATGGCATTGAATTTCAAACCACTAGAGGAACTATGGGAGGTACCTGCACCTTCATCTGGGGCAATTGTCACCATCACCTTTCTCTTTCTCTCTCTTTCCATTAGAACCATGAAGCAAACTGATTGTGAATTTTCTACTGTAAGGGAATAATGCATTTATAATATCTTACAACATAGATTACGCCAATGAGTGCATGACTATTGCACTTTAAACAAGAAAGACGAGAGCAGTTACTGATAGCTGGCTCCCAAGCACTGCTTTACATTCAGACATTTAAATTACATCCTATTCCAAAGGGATAAGTAAAATAAAACATCATTTCCTTTCCTGTTTTTTTTTTTTTTTCCTGGAAAATGTTTACCTTTCATGTTACAATAGTTAAGGAATAAGTGCCCTTAATAAAAAGGGCGTAAGTGTGGTAATTCAACAGAACCATGCACATTAGTCACTGGAGTTGACTTTTAGTAGTTGCCATTTATCTTCATGGCAAGAACTGAGTAAAATTATGATTATAGAATGTAACTCATACTGTAATTATTTTGCCAAGCTCAGATTCTGAAGTGCAACACATTTTATGAATTTTTAAAATTGTGCTTAAGCATCTCTATGTTTATTTGGGGGGTTCTCTCATCCATGGTCTCCTTCTTTAAAATCTGGGTAATTATAAAGCATTTTGTGCACTCATAAATTTTGCTCTCTGTTAGCATTTTTATTGTTAAACTTTCGTTGCAATTTCAGTCTAAACAGCATTTGGTACAAAAAATAATGAAGTTTTGGTCACAATAAAATGATTTTACTATTTATTAATTCAATATATTGAATTCTCCAGAGCATTGTCTTAAATCAGCATTTTCTATTTACAGAATTTCAGTTGTTTAGACAATGTCCTTGACATCATATCAGCTCACTATGAGAGCATTACTGCTTCACAAGGGAGAAACTCTGTCAGGAGCAAAGTCAAAATCTCAAGGGATGTAAACCCTATTTTCATGTAAAAATGTTTAATGAGGAGAATAGGCAGAGCAAAAGGAGAACGGGAGGTAGATTCATCTAAATGAAGCTGAGCGCTTCAGATTGATAGAGAGATTAATGTGTAAAAATATCTGCACTAGTTGAATCAATTGTTTAGATCCCTGTGGTAATTCATCAAAGGTTGTTTGTTTGATATTTGCTTAGGTCACTTAGTTTTGCAGAATGGATCAGAGCTTTTTCCAAACACTTATCTAACTTCAACAAATTATCTTGTAAGCATGAACCCATGAGGTGACAGGGCAAAAGAGTTTGATGCCTCTACTCAACATTAATCCCAACCACTGGGTGACAACCCTGCACACTGGCCCCATTGAGAGTGGACAGCAGCCTTTTGTTCCTATAGAAATCCGTAGTTAACCCTGCTGGAATCTCCCCACTCTGCTATACACTGCCACAGCAGGCACTTTATAACTATTTGTGAAATAAAGAAATGCCTGTGGGCTGAAATAAAGCAGTCATCATGCAATTACACCAATACCCGCAGAAATAAAGAAGGTGGGGCATGAAAGACAGAGACAGAGATGAGGGTTGGCAGTAGAAGGAGAATCCTGAGAAAGCTTTCCAGAATTTTGCCTGATGAGCCTTTTCCTTGCTCTATCCAAGCAATACTGAGGGGTAGACAATGTGAGCCAAAACACAAGGTAAAAATACTCGAATATTTTAGGACTGCATAGTCTTATTATTGACGAGGATGGAAACTTATTTCTTTATTGTACCTCCTGCATTACCTTAAATACTTCAAGTTGTTTTCAAGTAATTAAGAAGCACACAGAAAAAAAATATGTTTATTTGAAGCTGAAATTGCAGACAGTTCTACTTTAAAAAATCCTTTGGCCTCTACCTGGACAGAGATTTAGACTCTGAAAAAAAGTTTAATTCTTGATCACTGCCTTACACTCACCACATCCAGGCCTGCCTTCAGAGCATACTGCCTCGAGGTCTTGTGTACCTACATTTGTTCTAACAGAATAAACTTTTGAGTTAATTTTCTCCTTAAGAGTTTACCAATCCTTGCTAACACTGTTAGATATTTAGGGCAAGGTTGTTTTTTAGACTTAATAGAGCTTATAAGAAGAACACTCCACCTAAGTTAATTCAATGATTTGCAGAGAAAATATCTAAGTAGCAGGGCAAAAGTTAGTAGTGCCTAGAGGAAATAGAACTTTGTTGAATTGTTTTTAATTAAATAAAAAATAAACAACAACAAAGAAAGTGTAAGTAATGAGAGCTGCTAAGTGATTTGGAAGAAGCTTGATAGTTAACAAAGAAGTGGTTTTCTTGGTGTGTGTGGGTGTGCAGAAAATGTCTGGTTGAAAGGAAAAAGAAAATTATTTTGTTTCCATAATGTTGACACTTAGAATTTATGTCTCTTATCCTTAATACCATCTCCCTAGTCCATAAAACTTCTAGAGATATTACTCTCCATCAATATTATTCTCATTAATAAAGTAACCATTTTAGTCACACAAATTATTCAAGGTTAATCTTGGTGGTGAGAAGAAAATAGAACCAGAATTACATAATCAAATTTACCATGGGTTTTCTTTCATTTACTTTTCTACACACATACTCCTTTTCAACCAGGTACTTACATAACAAATTAGAAGGGTAGGTTATTAAGAGTGGGCGTGTGAATTACCCTTCCTCATGAATCTTTTTTTTAGTTTTATTGATATATAACATTGTATTAGTTAATTCCTCACCTTCTCTATGACCATGGCAAATTGGTACATCCCTCTGAGTCTCTTTCCCCAGGTGGCTTGCAGAGGATGGACTATAAAGTTTCATCAAGTTCTGACCATCTGTGACTAGTATGGTAAGCTGTCCCACTGGCTTATTATTTTACTGGGATATATTTACTAAGAGTTTATTCACTCCATGCCCCTGGAAAGAATCATCTACCTTAAGGATCAAGACAGTTTAGAGCTGAACTAGAAAATGTGATTTGAATTTGTATCCATACATATAATAAACTATTTAGTCCCAGCTCCTATACTCAATCTTGATTACTACAAATGACTGATAGTTTTTTCTTTCTTCTTCTTCTTTTTTTTTTTTTTTAATATTTTATTTAATTATTTTCAAGAAAGAGGGGAAGAGAGAGAGGCAGAGAGGGAGAGAGAAATCAATGTATGGTTGCTTTTCACTTGCCTCCAGCCACAGAGTTGACTGGAGACCTGGCTTGCAACCTTTTTATGTGCCCTGGCTGGGGAATCGAACCTGCAACCTTTGGGTTTACAGGCCGGCGCCTTATCCACTGTGCTACCAGCCAGGGCCTTTTCTTTCTTCTTTTTAAGTGAAAGCAAACTATCAAGTTTACATACTTCCTACTTTCTAGCTTACTCCAAAATAAATCAATGAATATACATCTTTGAATTAAAATGTTTTCATTTTATTTCAGTTAATTCACAAAGCTGAAATTATTCTGTTGTAGTCTCTATTAAGTGATAGGAATAAGACTTTTTAGTGCATGTGTGTGGTGGGGGAGGTAGGACTATGGTACAGTGAAGGATGGAGGCCAGACCCAAAGAAAACGTCTTGTAGTGATGTCTCTGTACCAAACAAATTAATATATGAATTTATTGTCATGTAAATGTACCTGTCAGCTTAGATACTATAATGCACTTGGTAAAAAAATAAATCAATGGAAAAAGTCTTCTTCTAAAATTGATTTGTTAAATCGTTATGAAAACCAAGAAAAACTTTTTTTCTTAGAGCCTTTTGTTTAATGAAACACAGACGGTCTTAGGAATCTTGCTGTTTTTCTCCTCTCCACTGAGCACCATTTACTTGATACCTCATCCAAAACAGAGTTTGCCAGGTCTAGTATAGAGAATTTTAATGTGGCTGGAAAATATCCAGCTTCAAACAAGGGTCTGTGCCAAGCTCTCAGATGAGCCATCTTTTCTTTCTCGGACGTCTTTTCTTTCTTCCTGGAGTCATTTGAGCCTTTGCATTCTTGAGTCCTCAGGCTGTCAGGCATGTTCACGGTTAGGTAACATGTCTCAGTGCTAATCCTCAGCCCTTCTTAAATTCAAGTGTGTCCTAGGGCAAGACTTTTTACTTGCCTGCATGTTTCCTCATGTGAAACTTGTGAGTTTTCTAATTCTATGCAAGCTCACAGTTGGCTGATGTTTCATGGTGAGATAGATTATCCTTGTGGGAAGGGAGATCTACAAATGCCAAAGTGTAGAGTAATAATTGTAGAATAAAATATTGAATAATGTGAACCTGCTAAAGTAAAGAGTTAAAGCAGTCAAACCTGCCTAATATATTTGTTGCATAGTTTCAGAGCCTAGATCACTTCATGAAACCAGAAGTCAGATAGATTAAATAATTATCATAATAATAATATGTACTTAAATATTTTCCAATCATTGTGCTAAAAGGCTTTATTATACAGATTATTTTATTAAACCTCATACCAACCTATAAGGTAGATGTTGCTGTTATCTTCAGTTAACAAATGAAGTAATTAACTGGCCCAAGGACATCAACTGATAAATTATGGCACAAGAAATGAACCCAGAATTTTCCGGTTCTAAATCAATTAAATCATATTGCTTATAATGTAGTCAATCCCTTTGACTTCTAAAAATAACAAAGCTTCATGCCAAGATCATTTCAAAGTTTAGAGTAACCTCTGGAATTGGCCCTGCCAATTATTGGCTGTGTGTTGTTGAACAAGTTATAGTACCTTAGCTATAGAATGGAATGAAAAACTGCATACTGTTTCTTCTCATAGAGTTGTGAGATAATCCATGTGAAGCATATAAACTAGTGATCAGTACTTGGTGAACATTCAAAACATTTAGGTACTATGATCACTTAATGACAGTATCATTTCTAATAATCACAAAATTACCACTGTCAGCTAGGAAGCCTGTGTACAAATACATGCTAATTTACAGTCTTGTTTGACCCAGGGATTCCCACTTGCTGCTGATACAATCAAAATAATACAGTAATCAGGCAATATGGCCTCTTACAAAGATATCTGTCTGGCTTGGTTGTAAGATTAAAAATCAGTTGCTATTTCTATTCTAAGCCATTTTGAATGAATTAATAGTTTATTGTGTGCATTTTAGGAAAAATTGTACAGTGAGGTAACAGCTCTATTACATAGATTGCTCCTCTCCACTTTGACCAAGGAAGAGACATAAGAAACTATGTACAAGGTCTGCCTGGAAAAAGTGCAGCCATTGATAACATAACAAGAACAGTTTGCATGACATTGTTGTAACCTGGTGGTCAAGGAGAGTCGACTGGAATGTGCATGTGTGAACAATGACAACAGCACTGTACTAGTCAGTGTGGGAGGTACATGCCATTGAGTGAGCATGTGTACCATGTGGCCATGGCATTCAAATTGACTGAGTGAATAGTACAACAAATCTGCATTAAACTTTGTGCTAAGCTTCATCATCCCTCCGAGGAAACTATTGGAATGATTCAGAAGGCTCCAGTTATGGGCAACTGGTGATTGGCAGCTTCATCGTGACAACATGCCCACTCATGCATCATATCTTGTGCAAGGTTTTTTTGAAAAACACCAAAGCACCCAGGTGACTCAGCCCTCTGCAACCCAGATTTGGTGCCCTACAACTTCTGGCTTTTCCCAAAACTAAAATCCACTTTGAAGAGATTTCAGACCATCAATGAGGTTCAGGAACATACAATGGGGGCAGCTAATGGTGATTAGGTGATTGGGTGATTGGGAGAGCTGTGTGAGGTCACAAGGTGCCTATTTTGAAGACAATGGACAAAACAACGTCCTATATACAATGTTTCTTATATCTTCTTCAAAAAATGTCTCTATTTTTCATATTACCTGACTGGATATCTTCCGGACAGACCTTGTTTGTTCACACTCATTTCCAAATAGCCTAAAGAAGCCACAGGCAGTTGTGTGATCAATCTTAGAGAGGATGTTGAAATTTTCCTGAACTAGTGTGTCTAATGAAAACTCCTCTAAATTCAGGCTCTTGGAGGCCCTAGGTTTGAATTAGCCTTGAGTTTATATTCCAGCTCTGTCACATAACTAAATAAGTGACCCTGGGTGTGTCTCTGTAAGTTTATGTTTCCTCATTGGAAATGGGTACATGATACTTTTACCTACCTCTTTAGTAGCCATGGCCTTTAAGAAAAATTTATGTGATTAGATGAGAGAACCCACATGAAAGATGCCTCCAAATCCAGCTCTCCTTAAAGTTTCTTGTAAATGTGAAGACTATCCTTTGGCTTTAGAAGAAAATTGCAGATACCCTGTTTCCCTCACCAATTACAAATAAAAATTACTTTGAAAATATGAGATATTAAACTGTATAAATGTATTAGCATCAACAATCCTGCCAATCTTCATATTTCTCTTAAATATTCACCATTTTAAAAAGTTTGCCTTCCTTCTGCAAAGTAGAGCAACTTATAATATCTGCAGAATTGCCTAAATAGAGTTAAATGTTTCTAGAATAATCTCAACAAATATATAAAATTTTTGTTTTGCACAGGGGTTTGTGATTACTTGGTATTTTCCTCAAGTATTTTTTCCAGCTAAATTTTTATTAATTCTTATTTCTGGATTTGTCTATTATGATTCATAGGTAGAAGGGCTAAGGTTAGTTCACTGATATGCCTCCAGATACAGGAGCATGAGCCTTAGATCCAGGGGAGGAAGATGCACACAGGACTTACCCTCCAAATAGAGGAAACTTCACTACTCAGGGTAAAACGAGAGATAATGAAGTCTCTCTGCCCATATCACATCCAGTAGACTGTTTTGTTAGTAAAGTTTACAATGACAAAGTTATTCTGCTTTAAATAGTTGCTTTTACTTATGAAAAGGAAGGAAAATGAACAGAATTAAAAATGTTAGAGAATGTGTTGCAGTTTGTCATGTTTCCACAAGAGGTACATAAAGGAGAAATATATAGTGGAAATTGTAAATGAATTTGAAGTGACTTTTCTTTACCACGATACAGACACATCCTACTTTAAGGAAATACAGTTTGCTTACTAGTAACATGCCAGAGTTTCATGCTTTGAGAGCTCTGATCGGGTTGCATCATACCTGCCATCTGCCACCTGTATTTCTTAATAATAGCATTTATTCATTTTCTTGTTAAATTGTATTTTTGAAAGCAGTTCAGAATCAGTATCTTCACCTAGGGGGCATAAAGTTTAGGACAGCCAAACTAAAGGGATAGCTATTTTTCTAAGTTAGTTGGGCATATATAGCATTTGATAACATGAAAATTCAATTACAATAGGAAAACAGTGTAAACAAGTCATACTTGAGGCTAGGTCCAGTGTTACATGGACTGATGTCAAAAGTGTATCAAATGCCTTTAGATGTTTCTAAGATACCTCAATCTCAGTATGTGCAAAATGAACTCGGCTACTTCCTTTACTCCCAACCCAGTTTGGTCCATTTCAAACAAATGGGGACCACGGAGCTAGCAGCCAGAGTCATCCTAAACAAACCTTCTTCTTCATCTTCCATTCTTCAAGATCTATCTTATCACCAATGTCTGCTTATAGACCATTTAGGCACATCTCTCCTTTCTGTTCTCTACACCTGCATCCTTACCATCCCCATAGGCTGAGGCTACCAATGCTCCTAGATTGAACTGTTGCAAAGACCTTTTAAGTGGTCTACTGCCATCCATTTTTATCCACTCATGAATTTTCCACTATATCTGGAGAGATCTTTGCAGTCACTTTCACTCCTTCTGAATCCCCCCTCCTCCTAAGGAAAAACATTGAAATCTTTGAAACTCTTTTATCTTCCACTCAACCTCTCATAATCATCCCACCCTCCCACCATGCTTATCTTTATTTACTGAGGCACAGTGGGGTAGGATCCTTGGTCTGCTCTTTCACCATTAGCTCAAAACCAGCACTCAAAGGCTAGAACTCTCTTTCCACTCCTCTACCCCTATTTACTCCTATTCATTCTTCAGATTTCAGATCCATCATCACTCCCTTAGGGAAGATTTTCCCAATCTATCTGCATGGGTGAATTTCCCTACTGCTCCATTTCAGAGCACCATATACCTTACCCTTATCACAGTTGCAAGTTTACAATTACTGCTGATTATTAGATTAATATCTCCCCCATTAGACTGTGTTTGCTCACCATTATTTCTTTAGTGCCTTGCACAATTCTAGCTTTCTATAAAGCATCCAATAGTGTATATATGTATTTAATGAATTAATGAATCAAATTCTCAGTTTCCATGCATATGAAACATTAAAAAGAAATCTCATAAGTAGAGCATAACTAAGTGATGTGTATTGCAGTAGATGCTAATGAAAAAAAAATTATACCAACAGATAGTAATATATCCATCACTTTTTGTCTAATAGGAAACTGTGGTTCTTATGAAGAATAAAACACAATTGTGAAACATGGCATAATGCCAAATGTGTTACATCCAAAAAAACCCTTGGGATAACATAATGCATAAGTTCCAGGGTCAGCCAAACTAATTTCTAAGCACTACGGTATATTTGAAACAAAATGCTTAACACTCAACCCTAAATAGGTCTGATCTTCCTCATGAGTCTCATGTATCAAAGCACAGTGGTATATCTTCCCAAATAAATATGTCTTTTATGGATGCCAAACTACTATTGGAACATAAGTTTTAAAAATTTTTAGGAATTCACATTTTTTTTTTATTTCAACTTTCTAGAGGTAGGGGAAGGTCATCTCCATTTCATTAGCAATATTCAGAGTGTTCAGCACTCAACACTATGCCTAAATTCCTGAGTGGTATTATGTATGCATCACAGATCCTGAATTTCTATTTTAATTTTGAATCCTGGCATCTGTACTTGAAACTGGGAAAGTCAGCATTTGTGCTGCCCGTCACTACCAGAACCAGTAAGTAGAGACAAGGATTAAATTTTTATGGGCCCTTTATTCAGATAGTCAGCAATCTGAAAAGACCGTGGGTTATGTTCCCTCAGAAACCACCTTAAACACTTTGGGATAGCATGGATGAAACTGGGGCATATTATGCTCATTGAAATAAGCTAGTCAGTGAAAGATAAATATCATATGATCTCACTTAAAAAATGAACCTAATGAACAAACTAAACTAACCAGCAAAACGGAACCAGGGACATAGAAACATGGAACAGAATGACAACTGCCAAAGGAAAGAGGGAAAGGAGAGAACAATGGAAAGACAGGGAAAGAATTAGTGAAGGAGCATGTATGAGTGACCCACGCATATGGACAACTGTGCAGATTGACTGAGGGAACAAGGGGTGTAAAGGGGAATAAATTGGGAACAACTGTAATAGAATAAACAAGAATTTTTAAAAAATATCTCATTTCAAACTGACCTTTTCATAAGGAAAAGAAAGGGTGAGTAAAGGGTTTGGAAAATGTTAATTTGATAGAAGAGTAGGTAAAAGGTTTGGAAAAAAAGATTAATTGGAAAAGGCTTTCAGTATGGCAATGATTTTCCCAGTACTTCTTATCTTTTGAGCAACAATTCTTTATCTGGATCACGGGAGTTTCCTCCTTGGAACAAAATGACTTGCAGATCCTTGGAGGTATAAAGGTTGAAATTCCTGTCACCCTCGTGGAATCACATGGTCATGCATTCCAGTTCCTGGAATAACAGCTTTCAACATGCAGTATTCAGTCATTTAAGCTTATCAACTAAGGCCAAAATTCTTAACTCTTGAATATTCCTATCATACTTATATTACGTACATAGCTTGGAGAAAGTTATTTTCTATCTCCACATTTCAGATCCTTCCCATTAAAATGTAATAGTACTAAATTTAATACTGTGTGCAAAATACCTTCCTTAGTGTGAGAGGTACAATAGGTTTCCAAATAATGCAAATTCTTGTTTTCTTATTCTTTTATCTATTTTTCTCATCATTTTGGCTATTCAAGAAATTTGACAAGTGTGAAAATCTATATGCTAATATAGATTCAAATATAAAAGAGCTCTTAATTGAGGGTTGGAATGACTTTTTCATTCCGATAAGTACATTTATTTATAGAAAGATATCAATCAAGAACACACATGAAAACTGAAAAACATAAAGACCTTTTAAAAAAAGAAGAGGAAGAAGTGCATGTAACGTGTCATTTTCAGACTGAGGTTCTTTGGTATGTGGTTTGCCTGAAGGAAATAATAAGTGATACTGAAGAGTTTAACGTAACCCCTTCTACATCTAAAACCTTTCTCAAGGACCACCTTGGTGTGGAAATTTGAGTCACACACCCTACTACTCTGGAAAGAGTGATATTGAAACCAACAGTCAGTTAGGGGAGGTGCCCCTTTGGCCATGTAATATACAATAATCAGAGCAATTGTATTCTCTTTCTTCTCAACAGATAGTATTTTTTCACAGTTAAAATTCAATTAATATTGCTCAGTAGCTTCTCTTTTGCAAATTCAAACAAGAATTTGAGGATATGAATCTATTAAAAAATGTTTTTTAAATGTTTTATCCCAGCCTTCCAAATCAAGTTTCTATGCTTAGCCTTAAATAAGATTTTAACATTTAAGTATCTGCTCTGCCCCGTTGTAACAACAAAAAACTTAGATAGATTGCAAGCAGAAATACAGCTTTGAAAACAAATCTAAAATAACTTAGTTGGATATCCTGTTTTGTTTTGTTTTGTTTTCCACTTAATTTGGCAATTTAGCATAATCTCTAGCATGATCCATTTATCATAACCCTTGATATATCATAGTATTTGTAACGTATCTCCAGAAGCAGAAAGTTTTAGAAGAAATGAGAGCAGAGAGAGGTTATGTAACTTATCCAGGGTTTCCGCTCAGGCAAACTGAATTTAGAGTCCTAAGCAATTTTGTTGGGTAAAGTTGAACTAATACACACTAACAATAAAGCCATTCCTTTGCGAATGTATCATGTCCATGAAATGAAGACATTATGTACAAGTAGTTGTAAAGGGACCTAAGCCAGAGAAGTTCATTTATATATTCTCTTTTAATTCAAACACACAAAATTTAGGAGAACTTGTAATCTACTCAAGTTCAAGTAGCTATAAGCAATCAAATTGGAATTGAAACGCTGGCTTATTTCCCCTCAGAGTCTGTGATGATGGGGATGGTGGGTTTAGATTGTTCTGTAAGGTGGGCAAGAGGTACAGAAAAGAAAGGAGAGTGAGTCCCAAGACAAAAAACAACTTTAGCATTTTGATAATGGCTCTGGTCCTGTACTCCAAGCTTTCTCTTTTCTTAAATCAGCATCATTCTTACTTGATCTACTCCATGTATTTGGTTAAATAGAATAAAAATGGATTGATGCTTCTTTTCTTGTAAACTCACAAACAACATCCAAATATTATTGGAGCAAAAGTCAGAGTGTACACTTTGAAAATAATCTGATAAATGGGGTAAAAATAGAAAAATAATTATCAGTAAAATCTGAAGATGACGAGGCACTCAACCCATAACTCTAGTAGTCCCTTTTATGAGCACGCAATAAAGTATGTTTCTTCATTTGGTACCATAATACTACTTTTTTTATATTATATTAACATCATTCATTAGTATTTAAATAATTTCTCATTTATGTTTATACTTTGCATCTTCCACTTATCAGTATCAGAATTTCTAAATTAGATTAAAAGCTTATCTAGATTTATAAAATGTCTAAGAGCCCTTGATAATAATAAAACACTCCCAATTTTGACTCATTTCAAATATATTATTTACCACACACTAGTTCAAGTCATTGACACAGAGCACTGGAGTTAAAGAAAAATCTAAACTAGAGCCTCATGAAATGGCCTCTCTTTTTGCATAATAAACCCAAAGCATGTACACTTTGAGGTGTTTTTGTTTGTTTGTCTGTGGTTTTCTGACTGGAGATGAGCTTTGATATCCATTAGTCTCTCACCTGGCACCGTTCATAACAAAAAACCTACCTTAACCTGATGCTGATTTTGGGTTGATGCAGGAAATGCTATCCCATTAATTAATACAGTAAAGCCTCAGAAATTTATATCTGATTATATAATTTGAATAGATTATATACCAATATATTATCTGAAATAGATTCTGATTGATTAATAAAAGTATATTTATTAATAAATTAATAGATCTGAAAAAACTAGTGTGTTTCTGATACCATTATGCATAGTGATGATAAATAAAAGGAACTACAAAAGAAGTCGGGTTTCTGTTTTGCTTTCTTTTGTTTTTCATGTTTTATGACTTGTTGAGAAAGACACTTAGAATAGAAAATATCAGCATGCATTGCACATAATATGTTTAAATATTAGTTTATACTTTTTATTTATTTTCAGGATTGTATTTATTTTTTAAGGAGAGGAGAAGGGAGGGGGAAAGAGAGTGAGACACATCAATGTAAGAGGGAAACATCAGTCGAGTGCCTCCCACATGCCCCCAAATAGGTACCTGGCCCCGCAACCCAGCCATGTGCCCAGACCAGTAATTAAACCTTATGGAACAACACCCAATCCACCAAGCCACACCAGCCAGGGTATATGTTTTTTTAAATACATGGATCAGAGTCCAAAACATTTGAAACACATTATACTATTTTTGCCTAGCAAAAAAATAGTGTTCTTTTGCATAAATGTCTGCTTATAATCTTATTTAAAAGGGAACTTCAAATTTATTTTACAAACAGTTATTAATATTTTTAGTAGATGTCACTTTTATTGCTATTTTAGTTTACCATTTTCATGAAAGAGAGTTCTGAACAGGATATGTATACCTCAACTGTGGTTGTCTCAGTTTCAAAGACTTTTAAGACCCTTTCAAATGTGGTAAGCATTCCTCCTCATGACAATATCTAATCCATTCCTGAAGCTGCAGAATTTCCACCTTTTGTCTCTATGTAGTATCTGCCATTAAACTATATTCCAGCCCACACCAGGCTTACTCCTCTCCTCTCCCTAGTCTTTCATTATAACCTCTTAATAAGGGGCCTTTCCTCTCTCTCTCTCTCTCTCTCTCTCTCTCTCTCTCTCTCTCTGTCTGTCTGTCTCTGTCTCTCTCTCTATCTCAATTTATTGTACAGGAATGCCTGAATGCCTAAAGTGCTACATAGTTGCTTACATAATTTGACTGTTCCAAAGATTCCTACGGTAAAAGAAAATGATAGAAAGAACTCCAACCGCTGCTACAGTACGCATGCTAAGCACATGTACAGATGTGTTATCAAGTATAATACAATACATCTTAGAAAAAATATAATTGCTATGCAATGATCATAAATTATTACACTGAAACCCAAAGTGGTAAATCAAATTGAGGAGATATTCTCCCCACCTCCTCACAGACAGACCACCTGAGATGCATGGAATGAATGTCATTATGTCATTTGTACAAATCACAGGAGAATAGTAGTTGAATCAGGACCTGAATTCTAGTTTAGTTCTTGCTCCTTTCCCACTGGGTGAAGCGTTTACTCATTTCCTGCTTGCACCCTTTTAAAGAAATGGCATGAAAATGAGGCAGTGTGGCCATATTTATGAGCATTTCCTTTTAATGCAGTAGCTTCCAACAGTGCTTTCATTGCATATTTGAACTTTTATCAGCTTATGAATTGAAAGTGATATACAATTTCCAAATTTAACAACAACAACAACAACAACAATAGGTTTCCTTGATTGTTTTTTCTCTTTTTTATTTGTTTGTTTGATTTTAATTAATACAGAAGGCAAATAAGAGAACTCTGGGTGTTTGGGCCACTCCTCTAACAACAAAAATTGATTTATACCATCATTATCTCTAAAGTGCTAAGTTTTGAGATTATAAACCATTTCATTCTTGGCAGTATTCAATTCCTAATTGAGTCTGAAGTGGATGAGGTTGTCAGATTCTAAGATCTGAATCACACATGGCTATGATGAGCAGAGTAAAAAGCATGTAAAATAAATGATCTGCCTAAAGAATTCACATTTTTGATTGATTATTGATCTTCTGAAGGGACTTATACCGGTAGAAAAGTTTCTGCATTAAATGGTATTCTAGGACTCAATCTGAACATTTTAACATTCAATCTTTTAACACTGTAACACCTAATTAATACCTAAAGAATTTTTTAGGAAGAGGGCACGGAGACCTGCTGACTCTTTCTCATTTTATATGACTTCCTGCTGCATTTGAATTCTTCCTTTTCCAGGTTTCTGAGACTATTTTCCTGATACAGCAACTTGCTTTATCAAGTTTTTCTTAATTAGATCTTCTTCCTTCTACCATCTGACTTTGGGTTATCGAAGATCTAGTCCTTGTTCTTCTGCTCATTTTAGTTTGTTTTACTTTATTTTCACAGTCTCAGAAAATTAATCTCTTTCTTTGGCAGTTTTCTCATAATTTTTCTCTGAATTACCCCTGGAAGCAACAGTGAATTAATGCAATTTTCTTCCATCCTGTGTTTCACCTTTAAAACATTATTTATTTTCTCTTTCATAACACTTCATTGCAAGTGTGCATAACAATTTGCAGGGAGGAAAGTGCAAAATTTTTAGACATTTTTCCATATCTTGGAACATGCTCTCAAAAACTGCCTCATTACATCCATGTCTTTATGCACCCCCTCACATCTCGGAATTATCTGAGCTTGGAATTACTGAGAACTAGAAAAATAAATTATGCGCTTTGCACTTGCAAATTATAGCCAAAGAACTTGATATAAATTTGAGAAGTCACCACAGCAGTTCATACTTAAATACCTGGTTATTTGTTTATACAATATAGGTCTCATTTTGGGAGCCCATCTGTATCACTGCCTCCAAAAATAAAACTTAACAATTTAACTGAACTGATTTATTTCAAGGGTAACATAATTGAGTCAATGAAATATAAAACAACCTACCAGCTTCACGTTTAGATATAATTCCACCTCAAGATGATGGTGCTTCAGAGATCCCAGCCTATCCTTACTTGGGAAGAATCAGCTAACATCCTCTCATTCCAAACTTAGATCCCACTTCCTTGTCTCCCTTAGATCAGGCAAGGAGAGACTTTCATACCCTATATAGGAAGGGACAATGACCCTTGTCAACAGAAAGCAGTTTCTGAGTATAAACAGCCCTCCCTCATTGTCAGGCTGGAAGGTTCTCTCTGTCTATGCATGGTCGGACCTTCCTGCTGGATCAGCCAGGGATATAGCTTTGAAGCTAATCTTGTTCCCAAAGCTCTGGAACACTGAGCCCCAAGAATAACCAACATAGCAACCCTGAGCAGACAGGTGTCATCTTTGGGTATGTATACTGCCTCTTTGTTCTAGTGTGTATAGAACCTCATTTGTTCCAATCTGTATATAAGGAGTCTTTACTGTAAGCTATGTGCACTTCTGCCGTGTGGGGTGGGACAAACCGTGGGTGGAACACTAATACCCCAAGTAAGCCTCCTGGCTGCATGCAAAGGAGAGTGGATTAGACTCCACTTAGACTTTCTTTGGTTGTTACCCTCAGTGCAGCTGTGATAAGAGTGGGATAACCGTGCATGGGGACACCAACACTTTAGCTGCCCAACCAGTGTGGTCGTAAACCTACTGTCTACAATAAAGCACGTCAAATCTCCTGAAAGCTCTGTGTACAACCTTCACCGGCCAGAGGCTGTCTCCCTGCTATAGGAATCCACAGGTCCAAAAGCTAGCAGCAGAAGAGGATCTGACACTCATCACCCCTAAGAGCTTTCGGAGATGGACATATCTGAGGGAGAATGAGACAGGCCACTAAGCCAGAACAAGTGGAATAGAGAAACTGAGACAGATAGTTAAACAGCCAACACCTAATAAATCATAAAATCCTATCTTCCCTAACCAAGGACACATAAGAGTAAATGGTTCATACTTCTTCTCCCCAACAAGATGGTAAATAGCCCAAATACCCTGCTCAGGGAGATAGCAGAAATCCAATTAGTGCCACTTGTGCCAACCACACTCAAGGATGAGTGAAATTAGAGAATAAATCTCATTTTGGTGCCCAGTATAAAGCTGATGAATATTCTATTGAGATCCTCCCCTAAGATCTCCCCCAAACCCCCAGCCTTTAAAGCCCTCAAGTTAAAAGACCCAGGTAACACTCTCCCTCTCAGGAGCACACCCACATCTTTCTTCCCTCTCAGGCCTACATTCCCTGAACTCCGAATGTCCCCATGAGACTTACAATCAGGGAAGCAATGGACACCGGTAGCTTGCCTAGGATAGCCCCCTGAACCTCTCTCCAAGGTACCTTTTCTCTGGCTTTTCAATGAGCCATTGCAGCCCTGCCTAGGGTCTCCTGTTGCTTCTTCCATCCTGAGCCCTTCCCTGCTTCATTGTCCCCAGCTTTAATAAATGTGCTGTCAAAAATCAAAGATTAATAAAAAAGAAGAAGTACTTCTGCGTACTATCTGAGAAGCTATGCCTTAAACTAGCTTTGTCTCTAGCCCTGACCTGTGTCCAAGTCCAGGCTGTTTAGTCAAGATTTTACTTAGCAGTTCTGCCAAACACTTGGCATTCAAGGTGTTTAAAGCCAAACGTATAACTTCCCTCCCAAACTTACTCTTCTGTCTCTAAAGACACAAGATTAAAATTGCAGTGTAATTTTCAATTCTTAATTTAATTGCATATATAATAATTAAATCTTAATATGTTCCTCTTCTTTTCCTTAGTTCTCTTAGTCTATCATCTTCCAGAATATACACAAGGACTTTTAACCTTTTGGGTAATCAGGGACCATTTTGATAGTCAAAAGCCCATGTACCCTTCCCAGAGGATCTACATAGTGCACACATTTTTAAAGGAGGTTCGAACATCCCCACCCCAATAAATGACTTACCAAAGTTTTCTTTCCTCCAAGGCTTCCTGAAAATTGCTATCAGATTTATCTTCCTCAAACACTTTCTTTATCAAGGCCATTAGCCAACTCAAAATTTTTACAGCACTCAACCACAAGAAGCATAAAATGGAAGAATTGGATAATGTTTTAATAAGTATTATGGGTTTATATGGTTCAGGCACATTCTACATATTATTATAGTTAAGACTCATAAGAAACTATATGATGTTATCTTTATTTATTAGTAGGAAATAGTTATACATATTTAGGAGAGCAGAGATTCAAATCCAAGTCTCTTGCTTCAAAGCCTATATTTTTCTCTTATTCCAAGTTGTCACATTGTTCCATTGTGTCTAAAACCTAGGCACATTACTTAGCCTTGCATAAATAGTTTTCCACAAAAGTTTTTTCAACTTTGTCTTCCATGACTCTCATTTTATAGTTTCTCCTCCAGCTGGAGATATCTTGTTATGCTCCTCAAAACTTGCCATGCTGATAGGTTTTCATATGTTGTTTCCTTACCTAAAAAAAGGAAAGAGAAACCAATGGCTTTTGCTCTTTCTATCCCACTCCCTGTAATCTTCCAAGGACCAATTTAATTCCTAATTTCTTCCTCCATAAGTTCCCTGGTGAGCTCTCAGTTAGTACTTTTACTCACACACTTTATTGTCATTTCTTTTTAGCATTTTGTCTATAATCATTTTGTACTGTTATGAGCTCGGTGCTGTATGTATTAAAGCACAGGCAATTGGGGGAGCCACATAATTTAATTTACAAACAGCAGGGGCTCTCTGTATTTGTTGAAAGAATGATTGTGTATGTATGCATGTGACCCATTTTTGTCTCCTACAACCCAGCCACAATTATTTAATCTTTATTTTCTCTAAGCGGATCCCTTTGTGAATTCTTTATGAAGTGGAAAAACAAAGAGTGTTGATTTTTCCTTTAAAATGTTATTAAAGTATTCACTTTAACCACACTGGAAATATATATTGAACCCTGAAGGGAGCCCTTCATTTAAAATGGTGGAAAGGGAAATTAACTCAACTCTGTGGTTCTCAAATAAGACATTAAGTTTCCCTTCTGTCAATACTTATGTTCTTCAATTCGAATAAGATACTGGTCTGGCTTGCTTTAAAAAACAATAGAAATAGAGCCTGTTCACTCTTGAAAATCTCTTAAATCACACGTTTAGTGTTAACTGGTTTGGATATTGACATGGAATATTAAGAGCAATACCCAACATGCTCATAAGCTCATTGTCTGCATGATCCTAAATAGGATGTTCCCATTCACTGATCTCTGCGTGGGTCTAAGCCAAGGAATGGGTGCAGTGCTTTTCCAGAAAAGCAGGAAAAAGCACATTTCCCAGAAAACACACACTAAATTGAAGACAGGGATTAATCTGAAAAGATTAATTATTTTCTCCTAATGTAAATACTATAGGGGGAATGGGTGGGTGGGGAGGGGGTAGAGGGGAACAAAAAGGGGATGGATGTAATACAACAATAAAATTAAAAAATAAATAAAATAAATACTATATAACTTGTTCTGCCTCTATATGTAACAGAACTGGCACCCTACAGAGATCTGAAAAATAAATGTTAATGTTTCCTTATTTAGTTCTGTAGGAATATTATCTTTTTCAGTAGGAGGAACAAAAAGAAAATTCATTTATTCTATTTGCTTTAGGTTTAGCATTGTTTCTTTTCTTTTTTTTTATTGTTTATTCTATTACAGTTGTTCCCTCTTTTATTCCCCTTTCTCACCTCCATCCAGTCCTACCCTCTCTCTTCCTTAAGTCAATCCCCATAATGTTGTCTGATATCCATGGGTCATGCATAAAGTTCTTTGGTTAATCCCTTCACTATCTTTTTTCCAGTACCCTCTTATTTATTCTTCTAAATATTTACTGAGTTTCTACTCTAAGCTCTAATCTCTTTCTTTTCTGCCTATTCATTATTTATCCTGGAGCAAGACATGGGGCCTCTATTCCCAAATCACACCCACAACTAGAAATCACCAAAAGCTGTAAGTTTACTTCCTTTCAATGAGCACTAGGATGTGAATTTATTTCAGATATGCTCTAGTCTATATAAAATGTCTTCTTTTCTATGTGAAGTATAATGTGCGTGTGTGTGCGTGTGTGTGTGTGGGTGGGTGGGTGTGTAATCACTCTATTCATTTCAGAGAAGAAACACATCCATCAAATCATCAGTCAGTTTAGGAAATTATGCAATACCAGCACCTAGAAATTCTTCTTACAATATTACCTACATTCCATCTTTTTCTACAAAGACAGTCAGTACCTTGACTTGTCCATTTTTTACATTTTTCAAAGTCTGGCTCTTGTGTTCACCTAAAATCTCAACCTTGCCATGTACATCCTTAAGCCCTATATTCACAGTTATTTTAGGGTCTCTAATGAATAACTACAATAGCTAGTTCAATTATGGGTCTGTTTCTATTGTCTGCTTGTTATCTTTTATTTTGCTCATTTGATTTTTAAGTCCTGATATAGTTAGTTGATAACTATTTTTGGAGTGTCAAATTCAACGTATGAAAAACTGAAGTTATGTTTTGAAGTTTTGGAAGATGCATGTTTCCTCCAGATTTAATTTTTTCTTGCTTCTAGGATTGAATTTGAGACTGAGTTTTGATTTCCTGAGGACTGATTTAATTCAAATTTACTGAAATACACATTTCCGATTGTGGGTCAAGAAAAAAGTTGTTTCTTTTTAAATATTGAAATATACTTGATTTTCTGTTTGTTGACAAATGCTAGGAAATATAGCTTTATATGATGTGTTCTACTGAAATTATTCCACCTCTCCTACCTTCCATTAGCATTTAGCTTTTTTTTTTAAATATAAATTTGTGGTGTTATTATGTTGGTATTTATTTATTAAATTTCCTTAAATTATTTGTGGAAGTAGATCAGGTAAAATTATTAAATAAACAAACATGGCTAATGTGAGGATTGAAAAGTGCTTTGGAAGTGGTACCGCTAGGTGATTTAAATTTTGTTTATTTTGTTTTGGTTCATTTGAGTTAATATTTTCTCTTCTAATTTTGTAATAACATCTGCATTATTTAAAGAACTGCCCCGCTCCCACTTGTGTGGTTTTGGTGGGTATAATAGTTTCCTAGGGCTGCTATAACAAAATACCACAAACTGGGTGGCTTAACACAGTAGACTTTTTTTTTTTTTTTTTTTTTTTTGGTCCTAGTGCAGGAGACCAAAAGTCCAAAATTAAGGGCTGCCAAAGTTGGTTTCTTCTTGGGGGCTCAGAAGGAGAATCTATGCCATGTTTTCTTTTCCTAGCATTTAGTGGTTGCTGGCAATCCTTGGCTTAGAAATGCATCACTCCAATCCCTGCCTTCACCATCACCTGGTGTCCTCCCTGCCTGTCTTCACACTGTCTTCCCTTTGTGTGTCTGCCTCAGTGCCTGTTCTCATAAGGACACCAGTCATATTGGAAGTCATACTCCTATATGACCTCATCCTAACTAATTCCATTGACAATGACCTTATTTCCAAATAAAATCATATTGTGAGGTTTTAGGAAGACATGAAGTTTTAGGAGACACTAACTCAGTACAGAGGGATAATCAACCACAGCATCTAGCCTTCTGGTTACAGCATTAGCTGATCATATGAAAACTAGTGAGGAAGATTTCTTTCTTCCCTCTTGGATCACCAGAGAAAGACAATATAAGCCTAAAACCTTTCTCAGCAACATTTTTAAGAGAAAGAGGCTAATATAAAGACAAAAATAGAACTAAGAAATGGAAGGAAGGGATAGTATGAGAGAAGGTATGAAAGAGAGAGAAAGGTCTGGAATTTTAAAAACTCAGAACATAAACAAACGAATACCTTTATTTATCTATATGCTTTTTTGCAGTTAGAAATTATTGTTTGTTTTATTTTAATAAAGAGAATTTTCAATATAACCAAGCATGTTTTACCATACTGTATGGCAAATTTGAATCTTAAAAAGAGGGAAAGTGAGAGAAAGAGACAGAAATGTGAGTGAATGAAAAAATATATTCAATATGCTTATTATTTTATAATATAAACATTATAAATTAAGATTGACACAGTTTTAATCATTGGGGCTGTTTCCAATTTTTCATTCTTCAAATAATCTAAATGTGTACCAAAGATGGAATGGTTAAGTTAATGTATTTACATTCTGAATCTTATGCTACTATTAAAATTGTGGGGAAGATTGACATGTATTCCATGGAAAGGGGTCTACTGTTATTTCAAAAATAAGCCATGGAACAAGATGCATATTTTCATACCATTTATGAAAATCATGCACATGTGCGCATGTGCACTTACACGTAGAAATGTATACTGGAAGGAGATGATCGATAATGATAGATAGATGATAGATGATAGAACTGTTAATAATAGTTACAGCTAGAAAACTTGGGGATGGAGAGTTTGTGGCAAAAATAAACAAGGATTTCTAATTTTGTCTTACTTGGTATTTATTCTCTCTTCGCATTTTTATATACAATCATTTATTTAATATTTATTATATTAAAAATCAAACAGGTTGATGACAAAAAAGGAAATAATTTTGGCAGAGTTTCTTAACTATTTTGATAGGTTGTATTTTCCATTTCCAAGTGCCCCTGTCATTGTAGAGAGGGTTGCCCTCTGGAAAGCAGTTCTGCACATAAGTACCTGCAGAGGACAGAAAGGTATCAGCAGTGAGCTGAGACTAAGGTGGACAAGAAAATGTGTTCTCTTTCTAAAGAAGGTAGGTGTTCCTGAGTCTTGGGTTATTGCTGCTGTGGAGCCATTATGCCTGGCATTATGAATCATTACACATATTTCTGATGTGCATTTGTCAGTCTGTCTGTAGAATAAATTCATAATAGTTGCATTACTGGGTCAAAGTAAATGCACATTTTAGATTCTGATTGATATAAAAAGGCAGAAGAAGTCCATCATTATTACTATTTCAGCATTTTAAATGTTAAAGGCCTTCCGCTGATATTTGGGTGAAGCGTAAATCTGATTAGATCTTGGTGAGGGTTCCCTAAATATAATGTGGCATTTTTATTTAATAAGAAAACATTTGCCTTGTTTATGTTCTCCTTAGGTGCAAATTTGAGCTGTTTAGTGTCAAAAATAAAGAAGAATGGCATCCGCTGGTTCCTACTGTCCCCCTCGAACATCAAAGGTGGTATAGCTGTTATCTTTCACTTATGACAAAGATAACAATAAACGGGACTGATCCTCAGAGCAACAAATCAGATGCCTCAAGGAGAGCTAAGTGGAACAGAACCAAGGCCCTGTGCCAAAAATCCTAAGAGGCAGGAAGTGTCTTGGCATGTGCTCCAGCTGCAGCAGAAATGGGAGAAGCCCTCAAATAGTTAAAAGGAAATAGTCTGCCAAGGGAGAGACTTGTGTGCTGCAGGATGTGTTGCTACAAAGAATTTTTCTAGCTCTTTGTTGTTATTTAATACTGTGCATATCAATTTTCTTTCCACTGAATTTTACTGCATGAGAGAGGGCACAGGCTATGGTAGACAGATATTGATTTCACCTGTTCCGCTGATGCTGCACCATCTCATCTTGCCTGTAACATCCCCGTGAAAATACCATTGAGGAGTCAATGAGCTGTAAAATGGTTACTTTTATCCTTCAAAATAATATTTCACTAATGTCTATGCTTGGAAATTCATACGGTATTTCAAGGACATAGATTTATTATGAACCATAACCTTTGCTCCTGAGGAAGATACATACTATTATTAAAGAAAATTTTCATTGAAAGGGCAAATATAAACAAAGATTAATGATTTCATCAATTTAAAATCTATTTAATAAGGGGCAAATTACATTACTCTCATTAAAGATGCTATATTCAATAAAATGAGCACCAGTATGTTGTGACCTTAACTGAATAGGATCAGTGAAGAAACCTACAATAGTCATAACAATAGGTTTTATTTGTGAGGCATAGGCAGTTTGAAAAGCAGTTTCATATACCCTAACTTGAAATTTGTGCCTGTTAGCAACCTTGTGAGTCTTGCGAAATAGGTGTTGAATTTGACTCACCCATGTTACCTCAAGTCCCTTTGGAAAAGGTCAGAGTATAAAATTCAATAAGCAATCTTGAGAATACAAAACCAATAGGTGAAGTTTCTACCAAGGTCATACTAGTTAGTAATAAAGCAAAACCTACACTTCTGCAGAACTCAAGGGCAGAACTGCTGAAGTCAACTTGTCTTTATCTTCTCTCCCCAGAGAGAATGTGTGTTCTTTGTTGTGAACCTTTTCTCCTGCTCCCTCTGTCACTAATGGGCACTGTGAGCTCAGACCTGCTCTCCACTCTAAGACATTTCCTGATACTGAACTAATTGCTATACTTACTGTCTTTTGGCATTAGTTGTGCTGTTTTGGCTCCACTAGAGGAATATTATTTTGAATATGTAAAGCATAAAATATACATGGAAAGGTGTAACAGAGACCAAAAACGGATGACGTGAAAGAATAAAAGAAAGGGTGTTGCCCTTTAGCGAGCTCACAGCTCTAAGCCAGGAAAATTTGATGTGGTGAAAAGAGCATGTGGTTGTTATTCGATTTGGGCTTGAATTCTGTTTTTTCCATTTCTTGCTTAAGTGTAATGTGATCAAAATAATTCCTACCTACTTTGAGCCTTGGTATCTTCAGAAATAAAGTGAGTGTGGTAATAATACTCACTTTATTATTCCTTTATTCAGGAATAAAGTGAGTGTGGACATAATACTATGTCATGCAGTATTTTTGGAAAGCTAAAATAATGTATATAATTGTTCCATAGGTGCTTAATAAATTATAGCTGTAATTAATAAAGTATAAAATCAACTTACTAGTTTGACTTAGATACAATGTGATAACTAGAATACATTATAATTCAGAATTCAGTTGTTGATATTTGTTTGTTGTCATTTTAATGTTCATAGCTCTGATCTTCTTCTCTTTCTTAAATATGTCCCTTTAACATTTCATATAGTAAGGGCTTAGTGATGATGAATTCCTTTAGCTTTATCTTGTCTGGGAAGCACTTTAGTTGTCCTTCCATTCTGAATGATAGCTTTGTTGGATAGAGTAATCTAGGTTGCAGGTCCTTGCTTTTCATCCCTTTGAATACTTCTTGCCAGCCTCTTATTGTCTGCAAGGTCTTTTTGTTTTATTTTGTTTTGTTCATTTCATTTTTTTTTTTTTTTTTTTTTGAGAAATCAGCTCATAGTCTTATGGGAACTACTTTGTAAGTAACTGTTTTCTTTTCTCTTGTTGCTTTTAAGATTCTCTATCTTTAATCTTTGGCATTTTAACTATGATGTTTCTTGGTGTGGTCCTCTTTGGGTTCAACTTGTTTGGGACTCTGTGGTTCCTGAACTTGAATGTCTTTTTCATTCACCAAATTAGGAAAGATTTTTTGCATTATTTTTTTAAAATAATTTTTCAATTTATTGTTCTTACTTTTCTTTTTCTGGCACCCCTGTGATTTGGATATTGGCATTTTATGAGACCCTCTCAGGTTCTTCTTATTCTTTCCTCATTTTTGAATCCTTGTTTCTTCATTCTGTACTGATTGTTTATTTCTTCCTTATGTTCCAAATCATTAATTTGAACCCCAGCAACTTCCTTCTCTTCACAATTGTTTCCCTATGATTTTTCTTCATTTTACTTAGTGTAGCCTTCATTTCTTCTCTTATGCATTTGCTGTTCTCAATAAGTTCTCTGAGCATTGTTATCATTAGTGTTTTGAACTCTGCAACTGATAGATTGGCTATCTGTTTTGTTTAGTTTAGTTCTTTTTCTGGAGTTTTGTTCTGTGCTTCTTTGTGCCTCTGTATGTGGTGGAGGGATCAGAGAGGGGACAATGCCACTGCCTGTGTGCTGGAGGCTTTCTCAGTGCTCATTCCATTTCCAGTCACTTCACCTCCTTCCTATATGCAAGTGGCACCCTTCTAAGTATTGCCCTGGTGGTGTGTCAGGGGAATTAGGTTCCCTGTCTATACATGGCTGGGCCTTCCTATGCAGTTCAGCCAAGAAGCTAGCCTTGGAGTTAATCTTATCCCCAGAGCCTCTGGAACACTGGGATCCAGAAGTAACTGACTTAGCAACTTTGAGCAGGCTGATGTCATCTGCTATGTAACTTTTTGACATAGAGCTTCCTTTGTTCCAATGTGTATATAAGACTGCTATAAGCCTGGTGCTAGCACTGTTATTGTGTGAGAGTGGGAAAACCGTGCATGGGAATACCAGCACCCTCCAGGGCCTGGCTGCTGTGGAAATAGGAGAACGGGTGTGAAAAAGCCTGTACTCTCTCTGATTGTTAAGTGCTGATGCTATAAAAGAGTAGGACAACTGAGATTGAGCACGCCAATGCTCTCAGCTGCCTGGCTGTGTGATCGTTAGCTTGCTGCTACAACAAAGGATGCAAAACCTCCAAAGGCACTGTGCAAGGTCTTCTTCATCCCTAGACCAGGGCCCTCCCTGCCATCATCACATCCAGCAAGAGCAGACCTGACACGGTGGTTCCCAAAATGGGTGCATTTGCATATGTTCTAGGACCATGTGGGCCCTTTAAACAGATTCTTCTAAGAGACTGGCAGTTTCTTCTGCTACCCCAAACCCCATTGGTTTTTACAGACAGAAGTTATGAGGATTTATTTTCCCAGCACTGGACCCCTGGGAAAATAAATTGCATGGGCTGGCCTGGGACTAAGATTGCTCACTCCCAAGATATCCCTCACAATTTTTATCCACCACATATGAATGTGGGACCACCAATTCTGTCAGCTGCCACTGCAGATGTCTCACCACCGCCACAACACATCCTTTTCTCCCTGGCCCCCACCTCTTCCCCTCCTACCCATCTGGGTGGGTGAATTTGGCTTCTTTAAATCCTCGGTTGTTAGGCTTCCATATCGTTCAATTTCTGACAATTCAGGGTGGTTTTTGTTTTGCAGTTAGTTGTGATCCTTCTTATGGTTGTGCAAGGAGGCAAAGTCTGCCTACCTATCTTTCTATTTTGACCATTCACTTCCTTATTAAAGAGTGACATTACATAAGGGGTCAGCAAACTAAAGCCTACAGATGGTCTGAGAACCATGAAGATGTTTTACATTTTAAAATGGCTGGGAAAAAATGTAAAGAATATTTCATCACCTATGAAAATTATATAAAATTCAAATTTCAGTGTCCGTAAATATAATTTAAATTTCAGTGTCTGTAAATAAAGTTTTATTGTAACACAGCCACACTCAATTCATTTGCATTATGTCTAAGGCAGCTTTCTCATTCGATGACAGAGTTGACTGGCTACGACAGATATCATATGATCCTCACACCTAAAATATTTATTATCAGTTTCTTCACAGAATTTTCAATCCCTATAGTAGAATATTAAGTCAGAGACACACTCCAAACACATTATTTCAAGAAGTGTTTAACAAAGCTACTTATGATAAAAGCAGCTAACCCTGGAACAAATACAGGTGTGTTCCCTCTATATTCTGACATTCCTGGGAGGTGCCTGCCCACTAGGATTATATGTCTCAGACTCCTTTCTTCTAGGTATGGCCATGTAACAAGCTTTTGTGTAACAAGCTTTTGCCAATGAAATGTCAGTGAAAATAATAAGCATCATTTGCAAGAGACAGTTTTTATAAGAAGCAGGAGACCCCCACACTTGCATTTTACTCAGCAGGCCCGTAGGAGCTGAAGGAGCCACAAAACATTCGGAACCCAGGTTTCTGGGCTCCATGGAGAAGGTAACCACTTGCCTACCAGAAACAGCTGTTTCAAATTTTTATTTGAATGAAAAATAAAGTTGTATTTTTTATCACTGAAACTTGAGGAGCTTGTTTATTCGTATTTCTCTCATTAACTTACTCTTAAGATATCCTTCTAAATAGGACAAGGCAATGCATATGAATAACAATACTTAAATGGATTGGAGATGAACAACTATGCTCATCAAGTTGTGTCAACCCAGATGAGAGGCATAATACCAGAGTTTTTCTGTCCTTGGTCCCATCCTACTAACCAGCTCTATTAGGCATAATTGGTAAGTTGAAATGTTTTAAGACTGCTTTTGGAAGAGTTCTTTGGAAATTCCTAATGAATAGAATCATTGAGACAAACAATAGTGAGACCGAGTTCAGTTTAGCATAAAGAAGAATTAAAAATAAAATAAAGACAGCTGCCCAAAGATACCTTGCAACGTACTATTTTCACTCCAGAATGGTGATAGAAAGCCATAATTAAGTCTGGCAAAGGAGACTTTAGAATTATACAGGAGGATGGATTAACAATTCCTCTAATTTTTGGCTATTTAATTTTGTCATGAAATGTTTTCTTGTTCTAATCATACTTACCTTTATTTTAAAGAAATTTAAAGGTCATTGATATGAAAAAGCAAATGTACCCCTTTATTTTTCCATAAACTGATTTATTTACAAGTCTTAAATATATAATTCAAGGGCTCTTATGAATAAGTTATTTATTTTGTCAATCAGTGAAAAAAGTACCCTGGGAAATAAAAAGATAAGTTAGAAGAATTAGTGAATTTGTTAGACCGTGTACATCTGCAAGTAAGATAATACCAACTAACCAAAGCCTTAAAAAAAAGACATTTTAATCATTTTATATCAGAAACTTTTTACCTGGCTGAGGCCATGTTAACTAAGGGATCAAAATTACCATCAGATATAGTAAGATCTATTAGTAATTAGGTAACAAGACATGTAGCTATCATGTACCCCCTGATATAATCCACTGAGGAAGGCTCATCACTTTTTCTGGCTAAAAATGTAAATATATTCTAATTATGGTAAAACATCAGATAAGGCCAAGTTGTGAGACATGTTATTGAATAATTGACTAGTAATCTTCCAAAGTATAAAGGTAATAAAATGGAAAGATAGAGAAATTGTTAATGATTGGAGACAAAGGAGAAATGTGAAGTAAATCCAATGTGACAATTGTAACGGATCCCGAAATAAAACAAAGTTATTAAGGGAAAATCCAAATATAATTTATAGTTTGGTTAATAACATTATATTAGTATTAATTCTTAGCTTTGATCAATTGTATTTTGCAAGATGCTAACACTGAGAGGAGCTGGGGGAAGAATATGTGGGAGCTCAGCTATTTTTGTAACTTTTTCCTAAGTCCAAACTTGTTTCAAAATTAGAAGTAAAGAAAAAAGTAAAACACCAGAGTTGTAGTTCCAAATGCAGTGTAGTGAAACAGGATTATTACCAAAGATCTAAAACTGTTTTGCTACTTTTCCATTATGTCATCTTCCCGTGAGATTCCCCATCCCCCTTTTTTTTTCTCTAGGCTTATCTGATGTTGGACATTCACCACTGAAGCTCAGATCCATATATCCCCTATCCTTTTCTCTTCCTGGGCAGGCTGCCTTCTATGGATGCCAATTGGACTGTCCTGCCCTATAATTTGATCTCCTACTGGTTGGCCAATGCCAGTAGGAGATCAAAGTGCAAGAATTAGAGGCTAGGGTTGTTATTTCGCGTATCTTTCCATTTTCAGCTAAGATTTTAGCGAGCTTTAGTTCCTGGCGAAAATTCCTATAGGCACCTCTCTTTTAAAGCCGTAGTTACAGCTCTCCACCTGTTCTGAGGATCATTCTTCATGCATGTACAAGCCCACTGGCGATAATGGCTTCCTGTGATCATAAGCCCCAAAGTGCTATCCCTTATCATTCCATTTTGTCCTGCCCATGCTTTATGAAACTCTCAGTTATCACAGTTGCATGTGCCATCCTGTTCTCGCCTAAACTCTGATGCCTCACTTCATAGTCACAAAATAGTCCAGGCAGTTTCAAATATCACATATTCTCTCACATTATTAGAGAAGGAAGAGTAGGCAGTGCTTATTGGATACCAAAAAAATGCTATATATGGTTTCAGTGCTACCTTTCTCTCACTGGCTTCATAGTAGTATATCTGGCACACAGTAAGTACTCAGTATTTTCCATCTCATTAATAAAGAGCTGAGCCTGCTATTGCTCAGGACAAATGCTCTAGTCATTTGTGCTCATTTCCTCCTCCACCCTACAGTCAGTGTGTCAGCAAATCCTATCAGCTCTGCTTCCAAAATATATCTAGAACCAATCAATCAGTTTTCATCCTCTCCAGGATCACAATCCCAGTTCACCATATCTCCCTTTTGGTAATTAGAATTATCTCCTGCCTTACCTCTCCCCTCCCTCCCTTTCACAAGTACACAGTAGCCAAACACATATTTTCTAATGTAATTCAAGTTATGTGGTTCCTCTTCTTAGAACTCTCTCAATTCATTTAGAGGAAAATGCCAGTGCTTTGACAATGGCCTGTAAGGTCCTACAGTAGTTGCCTGTTTCCACTCCTTTCCTCTCTGTATCTGTATTGTTCTCTTGGTGCTCTGTTAGCCACATTGGGTTTCTTACTGTTGCTGAAACACACCAGGTGTGCTCCCCTCTCAGCGCTGTACTCTTTCTTTCTCCCACTGAATGTCTTTCAACTTGCCCCCTCATTTTCTTCAGTTCAAATGTCAGCCTTCCTTGACCACCTTAAAAAAAAAATAAAATAAAACTCCCTTCCCATGATGTCATATAATTATTTATTCTGATTTTTAATTTTTCTCCATAGAACATAACTGCTACAAACATATATGTAGTGAGTAAATACATGTACATAAATATGTATGTACTGAGTAATTTTCATATACATATATATGTATATGTACATATGTGAATATATATACTATATATATACACACACATACATTCTGTCTCTCTCAGAATATATTCTCCTTAATACCATAGATTTTATTAAATATTATATCAGCTGTACCTAGCATAGCACCTGGTACATAGGAGATAACAAATAAATATTTCTGAAATAATCATGAATATTAATTCAATGTAAGTCTGAGCAAATGCTCTTTAGGGCTTACGTCTCCTTAGGTTTTAGGGAGATTTCTTCATATGAAGAAAGCAGAGGGACTTTGAAGAAATTGACCCCACTGCTCACTGAAGAAGCAGCCCAGGGAAAGGAAAGATGCTGCTCATCAAATATTCCTTCAACATCCCTCTCGCAGTCAACCTGAAGGGAGACTTCCATAGGCAGCCAGAGACAAGCTTTATGGGGACAGTAAATAAATTTTTATTGCTAAGCAAGCCAAAATGTAAGCAGATGCACCAGGAGTGAACTCTCACCACACTTTATACATTGCTGACATGTCAACTACAGCACTTCACACTTGACTGAGAAGCTATTAAACAATTACAGGTCATTAACAAGGGCTTTTAAGACCAGTTCTGAAACCATACTAGCAAGAAAATGTGTGCTGATAGGCATATTAACCCAGAGGGTGGCCTGGACTTGGACAGTTTTCAACTTTAAGGCCCTGTCCTCTGTTTCATTATCTCTCTGATTCCTGAGGACACTCCCAAAGGTAGGCTGACTGAATACAAGTTTTAGTAAAATGTCAACCATTTGTGCCTGAACTAGTGGAAGCATAATGCTAGGATGCTTTTGTTGCAGAGTATGCACATTTCAACCATTCAGGGAAATGACAATTTTTTTTTAATGCAGTCTCTTTCTTGTATTTTTGGGACCTAAAGACATGATTCAATACGATTTTCTGCCTGATCCTTTAAAACATTTTATAGAAATTAGTAACACTTTAATCTTGGGCATGATTTTCAAATTGGTACAATTTACCTTTCTTTAATTGACTAACTTTGTTCTGCTTACTCTCCTCACAGCTTGAGGACTTCCTACTTCTCATCACCAACACCCAGATATTCCCTACCCCGGTGTGGCCTATGGCTGACCTAAAGCTTCCTCAGAGAAAGCGCACCTTCCTTCTCCTCCCACAGTGCTGCTACACTGTGCTTCCTAACTACCCTGTCTCCCCTGAAGACAGGGTTTCTTTCTCTCCTAACTAGGTATAGAGAACATACATTCATATACTAGTCAAAGTAATTTTCATAGATTATGAATTATTAATAAGCTTTACCAGTACAATGTATATTTGTATTGTAAAGAGAAGCCTAACACAAATGAATCAAATGTTTTTGCAACCTCCTAACTCTAAGAGAAATAGTACTGCTTTTATTTTAGTAATTGGGAAACTAAAGAACTCAGTGATACAAAGACCAGTCAGGAAGGTTTTAATCCAGATCAATTTCATTGAATCTAAGTTTTTGATTCAATGAAAAATTATGCAACAGCTTTTTTTACCAGCTATGTTTCTCCCCATCCCATAATGCATGTTTCTTTGTAATAGGCCTGACATATAGAGGTAGAGATGAATATGCACGTCACTGGAAATGGCTATGATGTAGCTGAGATCTGACAACTAAACTGGAGGCCATTCTGAGTGGGTATTCTGACCCTTTAGCATCTTATACGGGACATTCTGTGACAACTTTATTGCTCATTTGTGATGCTGAGGAGCATCTTCTTACTCATTTATGAAAACATTAACCAGTCAGCCAATGTGATTTCTAAATAAAGAAATGTTTTAAGTGGAGGGTGTACAGATATTACATATTCTCTCTTATTGCAGACACCTAGCTATCTCAGATAGGAGACATACATTTTTTAGAATTCCACTTAATAAACAATAGTCAAAGTCTGTTGCTGATATGGAGAATAGGGCCCATTTAGGGATTTTTCGAAAACTTTTGCAGAACAAGTAACAAGTATGTGTTTGATTAGGCAAGCCTCCCTTTTTTTAAATTTTGTATTAATTTTACTGTCAGCACACCTCCTCCTGCAGAAAATGACTGTGTAGAAATCAGATCTTGATATTCTACCCAGACAGTCTGGCTACAATCAACCACAGCTCTTAATGGTAAGTAAGATTATCACTATCAGTTTTGTATCATTCAGTTCTTAGACTCACTAAGAGATCTGTTTCAGTAGTTTGAAAAATATAGGCTGTTTAAAGCCTTAATACTGTTCAAAGAATTATTAATAATAGCAAAAATCACCTCATAATTTAATAGCTTAAAACAAAAATAAACATTTCTTCTCTCACAATGTATGGGTTAGGAATTAAGAAGCAACTTAAATGGGTGATTCTGACTTGGGGTCTCTCTCATAAGGTTGCAATCAAGGTTGCTGGTTGAGTTTCCATCATCTGAAGGTTTATCTGAGCAAAGAATATCTAATTCCCACATGTCTGATTCACACAGCTGTCAAATAGGTGCTGTTTGTAGGAAACTTAATTCCTCACTGTGTGAAGAACTCCATCGCACTGCTTGAGTATCCTCTTTACACAGTTGTTGCCTTTACCCAGAAGAAATGACTTAAGACAAAATAGGCAGAAGTGACAATGTGTTTTATGACCTAAGCTTGGAAAGAACACACTTTTGCTCTGCCATACTCTATTGGCCACATAAATCACTTTTGACACAATGTGGGAAGGATTAAAATAGGGCATAAGTATTAGGGAAGGAAAGATTATTGGTAATCATCTTGGAGGCTGGCTGCCACGTAACTAAATGACAGAACAATAGCTAGCACTGAGTAGACACTTGATGTATATTTTTTTAATAAAGTGAGAAAATGAGAAGCAGAAAATGGAATGTGCAAAAGTACCAACAATGTTGAGAAGCAGCAGCTCCCCTTTTGCCTGCTATGTTCTGTCTATTGTCTATGCAGCGTTTGTGAGAGAGAAGTTAATAAACAACCTCGTTCCAATAAAGAGGCTGTTAAAGCTAAGATTGAAAACATGGTGATGTTCATGAATAAAGAAAAGTTAATGAAAGCATGCTCAAGATTCTGAAGTCGAATCGAGTCTATTATTATAGCAAATGGAGATATTTTTGAACAATTAAAAAATAATGACTATGTTTATGTAGTTATATATAAGAATAAAAGTATTTTAAAATAGAACACTTTTGTGATATGTTGTTTATTTTACTAAAATTTTGCCAATTGATTGCAGGTGCCCTGTATAGTAGGCCCAAGTTAAACTATGTAGTACTAAAACATTACTATTCTGATTAGAAAATTTCCCAGAATGCTCCAAAAGATAAGTGTATTTTTATTTATATATTATGTAAAATGAATAAAATTATCCTTTTTGAAGGTTAAATTGTTGTTCAAACTACACTGAAATAATATTTGCTTACCATTAGCAAGTTCTGAAGGATCTATTCAAAATGCAATTTTCTTCCTAGGGCCATTCTCTTCCATTATTATTGTTATATCTTATTATGTATTCTAAAAATTCAAGCCCTGGCTGGTAGCTCAGTGGATAAGGTGCAGGCCTGAAAACCCAAAGGTCATTGGTTCGATTCCCAGCCAGGGCACGTAACCAGGTTGCAAGCCAGGTCTCCAGCCAGGTCCATAGCTGGAGGCAGGTGAAAGGCAACCATACATAGATATCTCTCTTTCTCTCTACCTCCCTCCCTTCCCCTCTCTCTAAGAATAATAAGTAAAATCTTTTTTAAAATGTTCCTTAAAAAAAAAATCAAAATAGAACCTGCTTACTAGCAGTTGTAACAGATGAAATTCACCATTTCTTGCCAGTAGTCATGAAATCCTTTACACATATGGTTTCTCCATAACCTTTTTTTGGCTACAGTTTTCAAATCTCTTTAAAATATCTATTTTTAGACTCACAGAATTACTTTAAGGCTAGCAGATAGCAAGCTTCAGCATATTGATTTTAAGTCTAAATAAAATGATAACCACTAACTGATTTGCCCAGGGCTACACAGAATATAAAGGTTTGAACAGAGATTAGAAACTAAATTTTTTAGCTGCCAGTGTAAAGCATTGTACACTGGAATGAAGATCTCATACATACATTGTTTTCAAGTGGCATATGGATTGCAGAACTATCTCAAGCATTGGTCAAGGTTCTAGGAAAGCTTACTAATGTAACTGCTTTTTTTGTTTTTTACTTTAGCTTCTCAGAGTAAGGATTCTCATAGGTACTCCTTATATGTAAACTCTCAGACTTCTAATAGTTATGGAGATGTAAAGTACGCCATGGGAAATATAGTCAATAATACTGTAACAACTGCATGTATGGTGCTAGTTGAGTACTGGAAATATCAGGGGAAACATTTTGTAAATTATATGATTGTCTAACCACTATACTATGCACCTGAAACTAATAGAAAATAATATTGAATATAAACTGCAATTGAAAAAGTTTAAAATTTTTTTTAAAGTCTCAGACTTTGTTTTTCCTAAGAAAGTAATATTATATGTAGAAAATCTAAAAGGAAAATGTATATTTTCTACATATAGAATATCCTGGAACAAAAAGATCACTGCTATTAACTCATAGTAATGATTTTAATAATAAACCAAATAAATTCTCAGATCCATTTGAGGTCTAAATTCTAAACTCTTAAATCATTCCAGAACAGCATTTGTAATGACAAAATATCAGAGGTGCAAAAAGTCTTAGAGAATATCTGGCCCAATTATTTTTAAATTCTGAATCAAATAAATCCCTCAGAGGTCATAGTAATGAGGGGAAAAGAGAAAGTTAAATAAACTGCATTCCACACCCTCCAACCTACAGGATCCTTCCAATGGTAAAATTCCTAATTTCATCAGCTGTATACACTGTGCTTCATTGCTTAAAAATAGAAAGGCTCAAAACAAATAATCTAACCCAACACCTTACTGGCAAATGAGAAAACTAAGTTCCAGAAAATCAAAGTAACTTGTCCAAAGTGATAAAGCTACTTGATGACAGAATATAAACATCAGATCCAAATTCGCAACTCTGTTTTCCTTAAAGTTGTGTTTAAAGCAATTTTAACATTGTTGTGTCAGCATGCAAACCTCACAAGCTATGGTTCCTTCCTAGTGTCATTGTCTCGTGGTAGGAAAGCTTGAAAAGGAAAGAATGAAAGAGAGCTGTACACTTAAAACTGTGTAATGGCTACCGAAAGAGCTAAAGTGAAAAACTTATTATTCTAAACTCTAAGAATTAACTTTAACAAAGCTTCTCAACTATGTATTTCAAGTAACCGTACAATTAACAAGTGGTTAACATACACTACCAGAAGTGGTTCAAGAGTTTATTCACCTCTTACGGAAAATGTGTAGTTTGAAGAAAAAATTGGGGAACAAACAAACAAAATAATTACATTTAATTTCCCCAAAGTGGTTATTCTTTTCCTTCCAACTTAAGAGGACTTGTGAAGGTTATACTTGACTTTGAGGGTGACAAATATTGTACCCAAATGTGTTAATCACATGTATAAAAGGCAAGAGAAAAAGCAAAATTCAGATTTGGCATTTCACTCATGAGTGGAAAAAATACACATGCTGGTTTTTCTCACAGAAAAACTTAATTTAACATTTAAAGAGAGGCTCACCCATTATTTCTACTGAATTCAGCAGTATCCTTAAAATTTGTTTCAAAGCTTTCACATACATGCACACAAAGTAGTCTGAAAATCTTTGCAGCCTTGGTCAAATGAAACTAATATTTTATACAAGTGCCAATTGCTGGGGTTTTTTCCTCTTTATAATTTTTTCCCCATTTAAAATCTTTAAGCAAATACTGGGACATCTGGAGCAGTTGTGTTTTTATTCCCATTTTGACAGTATACCAAAAAATGTCTGAAAACTAATAAAACGTCTCTAGAAAATACATAAAATGTCACTGTGTTAAAGACAGATTTTTTTTTACCATCCAGAAACCTTATTTTTATGTTGAAAAAAGGCTATTATAAAATCATTTAAACTCACAGATTTCCTCACAGAAAGTATTTTAAAACTATTTTTAAAAAATAATTTATGATGATCCCCAAGGCTGCCAAAGCAGCTTTTGTTCCTGGGCTTAGCTTTGGCAAACTCTTTTGGTAGTGCTCTTGTTCCCAAGACAACTAGTAATGAAAATATATATATTGAGGTTCACGTGACACCGAAGAGGCCAGCTTGAGAAATGAACTTCCTCTTCTCACTTGTTCAGCAGTTACTCCTTTGGGATCGAAGCCTCTGGACTAACTGATTAAAGCTGCTTCTACCTGCCCAGAGGCAGTTTCTAATCCAATTTCTAATCTAAAACCCAGACATTTCACTGCTGGGGATAATCAAAGATTCTCTCAGTGTGAAGAATCAGTTTGTCTTTGCTGGAAAAGAACTCGCTCTGCATTGACAAATTTCACTGCTTACCTTAGGAGCCTCGATAAGGGTTCTCTGTGCTCTGGGGCTTAGGAAACTGGTGTTCCACACTGCTCCGCAGACCTGTACTCTCCTGAGTTTACTGAACCAGGAGTTTAAGAAAATACACTGCTATAAATCCAAGTGGATATGTTCCTTAAAAGTCTCACACACCCCAGGCAGCTGTTTTTCTTATTTACACTAAATATGAAAAAGTTATGCTCCTTGGCTTGGTATCATGTGCTTGCTGGGCTGAAAGTGGATCAAGTTGTCTTAAACTATGCGGAATGCCTTTGTGAGCTGGAGGCTCACCACAGGAGAAAATGTGCCTCCATTATGGTCAGTCTGGCTGCCGCTGGCACTTCCGAAGAATTCCTAGCTGTATCTGGTGAGAACTGGGGGGGATGGGGGGGTGGGGGGAGGCTTTTCAAGAAGCTATGACTAATTTTCGTAACATTTTAAGCTGATGAATACATAAAGAAGAAAAAAATACTACTGTAAGGCAGACTGACAAGTGAAAAGGGTGAAAGCTTGACATTTCTTGGAAATCTTGCCAACTGAAAAAATTGCAAAACCAAAATAATTATCCATCTCTTACTTATATAAAATTTACCATCACAGTTTAATAGAAAAACTTAACTAAGAAGTTTTAGTTCAAACGTTTGTTAAAAAGTATACCTAGCCCTGGTGTAGCTAGCTCAGTGGATTGAGCACCTGCCTGTGAACTAAAGGGTTGCCGGTTCTGTTCCCAGTCACGGCACATGCCTGGGTTGAAGGACAGGTCCCCAGTTGGGGGCACATGAGAGGCAACCACACGTTAACGTTTCTCTTTTTCTCCTCCCCTCCCCTCTCTCTAAAAAATAAATAAAATCTGTTAAAATATAATAAGTATACCTAAAAGAAAGTATTGCCCTGTTATAGCTGAATGCTAAAAAATGATCTTTATTATTTTTTCATACAAAATTCTGCCTAGGTCATCAAGGTCTAGAAAACAACTACAAGATATTTTTCTTTCCTGGATATTTAAATGCTTTTTTTTCCCCTCTCGTTCTTGTGTAGCTATAAGTGTTTTCATTAATATTTCAGAAGGGCTTCAATTCTATATTAAAGGGGAATGTGAGTATCTAATTTTGAAAGAAAAAAAAAATCCCTACTTAAAATAAAAAAGTCCTGGACAATTCTATCCCACATGTCCTTATTATGTCAGACCTGATCTGTCTTCTTGTATCAACTCATCAAATTCTCAACTTTTTCAGACATAATCTAAAAAGTATTGATATTAAGAAAAATGAAGATACTGAAAATCCTTTAGAAATTTTCTACTACCTTAGCCAAAATCCTTACTCTTTAAAAAACAAACAAACAAATAAACAAACGAAAAACAGTTTCCTAGGTTCTGGTCAAGATGGCAGCATAGGTAAATGTGGCACCAGGAGCCTTCCACAAACACATCAAAATTACAACTAAATTACAGAACAACTATCATTCCTAATCACCCAAAATCTAGCTGAATAGAAGTCCTACAACTAAGAATATACAGAAAAAAACTAGTCAGAGGGCCAAAGATGCAGAACTGGCTGGTTCTACATGTAGCAGTTAAAAGTTAGGAGAGATGTCTCAGCTACAGAGGTCCCCCTTAAGGCTCAAGAGTCCCAGCTCCACATCAGAACCCCCAATCCAAAACTCCAGTGCCAGGAATAGAAGTCCCCATAACTCCTGGCTGTAAAAACCACTGGGCATGGTGTCTGAGTGCAACTGAGGACTTCTAGAGCCCCAGGTGTTCCTCTAAAAGGGCCCAAACATGGACTCACTCCAGCACTGGGCAATAGTTCAAAAGGCATCAAGGATATAAGGAGAAGAACTGAATTGTCTGGCTTCAGGATAAAGGCTGGAGGGGCAGCTCTCTCCCAGACAGAATTTCAGGCAAAAACCATTGTTCTTTACTTAAACCCTTCCCCTTAGAGCCAACAGGGGTGCACCATACATGAATCTCCATCAACTTGGCTAACCCTGTTTTTCCCACCATGGTGATTTCCTAGGACTCTGCTCCACCCAATTTGCAGGCCCATCCAAGCCATTTCCAGTGGCTTTTCCATTCAAATGTCCTCTCTTGCTTCAGACTTTCCTAAAATCTCTCAAACAAGCAGCATCTAACCTCTTCATGCCTCATACCTCTTGCTAAGTGGTTTCAGGCCAGGCTTGACGGCAGCCAGCCTTGGTTCACAGCTGAGCTTCTCCTGGGCACCTCCAAGCCTAGCAGAAGGAGGAGCCATCTGCAGATCGCTTATAACACATGCCAGGTGGTTCCAGGAAAGACATTTAGAGTGGTTGGCCTTGCACCTCCTTGAATAGCCCAGAGTCAGTGTATCTGGTGGACAGTTTCTGACCATACCAGATTACAATCCAACTACCTCCATGAATGACACACTCAAGGGGCAGGCTTGGCATGCACCAAAGCCCCACAGAAGCAAATCCTGCTCTATAAGGTTGGCCCTGCACAGCAGTTCCTCCACTATAGTCAACGCTGGTTCTCCCAGCCAATCAGCCCAGGAGTCAGTCCCTCTGTGTGACCTGCCAACAGCAATCAGGGCTCACCTACCACAGGACAGTGCACACAGCCTGAGCAGTGGACACATCTGGCACTTGCAGCTTAGGTGATTGGAAAGGCTGAGCCTCGAGGCCTTTAAGAATGAGAAGAAAGAAAACAGGATAAAAAATATAAATAATAAATGGCCAATAAAGAGAACAAAATCTTACCATTTAGTGATAGCATGGATGGACCTAGAGTGTACTACGCTAAGTGAAATAACTTAGTAAGAGAAAGAAAAAATACCATGTGATTTCACTTATATGTGAAATCTAAAGAACACAAATAAACAAATGAAATAGGAACAGACTCACAGATACAGAGAATAGAATGATGGTTGGTGGAGTGGAAAGGCTCAGGGGGCTGAGTGAAAAAAATGAAGGGATTGAGAAGTACAGACTGGTAGTTACAGAATAGTAATGGGGATATAAAACATAGCGTAGGGAATATGGTCAATAATATTATAATAAATACGTAGAGATACTGTTGAGTACTAGAAATACCAAGGGGAACACTTTGTAAAGTGTGTAATTGTCTAACACTATTCTATACATCGGAAACTAACACCAGGTAATATTAAATGTAAACTGTACTTAAAAAATGTTTTAACTTAAAAAGAAAAAATAGCACTGTTCTGCTAAACTTAGTTTTTTTATTGTTCTCATTATATATGGAACACAAACATTCCTGTTTAGTGTTTTTCTATATGCTTCTATTAGCATATTTACTACACTTTAAGACAATACACCCTATGGTATCAATGAATTGTGGTAGATGGTGCATGTTAGAATACAGAAAAAAACTAACATAGCATCATTTTTGCCATGTTACTCATGGAGCTGGAAGAAATTAAAGCTGAAGCCAGATAATAGTGAATTGCCAGGTCAAAAGTTGAACAAATTAGAAAAGAAACCCAAGTGACAGAAATAAAACAAGATTCCAGTTTGGCAAATAGAAGAATAATCTGTAACCTATCACCATCTTATTCAACCATAATTCTTTCAGCATCTTTTGCCAAGTTGCTTTACAAGGGTTATGCTGGTGTATTGCTAATGATGTGAAAGGTGAGAGAATACTGATATGATTGATATACAAAGCCAGTTTTTGATTGCACAAGTAATAAAAACAAACAATACAATAAGTGTAATTGCATTTCATTGCATTATATTGTAAAAGAACTTTGTGTTTTCAAACTGTAGCTTATTATTTTTTCCATTATCATAATAATAATTTTATTCATTCATGCATTTATTTATGCATTTATTTATGTATTCAATAGCCATTTATTGAGATCTTCTTTAAAAAAAAATCTGTGATGCCAATTATGGTTGTGAAAATATAGTATTGAAGATATAGTAGAGATAGAGAACTGGGATATAGTAGTAAATAAGAAAGACTCAGATTAACTCTTAGTGAAGATTTCAGTAAGGGAGACAAATTAAAGAAATTATTTCACAATTTATTATTGCAATATATTATTATATAAGCAATAAAGCTAAGTACTGAGATTTATTTTTAAAATAACAAAACAAGGTAGCCTTAAATTGATGTGAGAGGATAGTACAGTTTCCCTGAGGAAGTTACACTTAAAACTTAACTGTGGAGAATGAGAAGGAATTAACCACATTACCGATAAGTGAATGGAAGAAGAAGGTTAAGTGTTGGGTCACTGTCCTAATACAAAAAGAACGGGGAGAGTTAAGCAACCAAAAAATTTGGTTCCCAAAGGTGAAACACTAGTGGTAAAGGTGCTATGGAGAGGACATGCAGGGCTTTAGGGCACAATAAGGATTGTTAGTTTTATACTAAGTTTAATAGCAATGTAGTTTAAGAGCCAGGGGGCATAAAGAATTTTGGTAAAATTAAATTCATCTTTTAAAAATGTTTTCTAGTAATTATTTGGAGACTAGATTGAAAATAACAAGAAATAGGTGAAAGTATACCAATTAAAAGGTTCTTGAAGAAAATCAGAATGAAAGATGATAGCGTAGGTTACAAAACAAGCAGCAGATATGGAGGAAAAAATGACAGATTTATGACCTATACTGAAAGATTCTTAACAAGCCTCAGTGATCGAGTGAATATGAAGAAGAAAGGTCACAGAGATGGCACCCAAGTTTCCCACATGAGCAAGTGGATAGATGCTGGTGCCATTTCCTAAGATGGAAATTGAAGTGAAAATCTCGAGAATGTTATTGAACCACTTTATTAGAGTAGATGTGTGAAGTTGATAGATATACATCAGAGACTCAGAGAAGGGGTCTGGGATAAAGATATAAATGTGTAAGAATAACTGAAGCCAGGACAGTAGCTGGAGATCATCTGGGAAGAAAAGGTAGAGAATGATGAGAAAGGTGGTAAATGCATTGTCCTGAAGGATTCAAATACTTAAATACTTGTCCACCAGGTTTAACAGGAAGATCCCCCAGAAGTTACTGAAAAAAGGAACCAAAGAGGTATGAGGAAAACAAATAGTGATTCCAGAATCAAAAGGAAGATTCAAAATATTGAAATTGTGGCAAATTCTGATGAGTTGACAATTAAGACCACGAATGAGAACTGGAAACCCAGCTGACCTTCAAAAGGCAGTTTTGATGAAATGAGGCAACCCAGAAAGTGGGGACAGTAACAAGATATAACTCTTAGAGTAATTATGTGAACTGACATTGTTGAGGTACAAATTACAATGATATTAAATGCTAAAGAAACAACAGATGTATGTAGATATTTTAGAGACACTCAGGTTGTGCTACCATTATGGACAGTTTTTATATTTCCAAAAGACTTTATTAAAATATGTAACTTTGTCCATGGCCTGGAGGGCAGCCCAAGTGCCTCTTTTATTATATTGCAAGATCTAGGAAATATGACACCAGTAAATATCTATTGAGAGAGAAGGTAGAATGCTTGGAATAGCTGGCAATGCCAATAGTTACTTATAGGATTTCCTCAGGGATAGTCTAATGTACCTCTTTAAAGGCATATTTGTATGTCCAATGTATTTACTTATTTCTAGATACATAATATGAAAATATCAAGTCTAACTTAGCCAAGTCCACTACTCAGTGACTTCTTGGTATTTCATGCTATATATTATTTCACTAAATATACTATTTCCATTGCAAGTACTATTTATTTAATGGTATAAAAATTCCAGTTCCAATCTACATTCAAGTATTCAATTGTTTAACATATTAATCAGTTACTTAGAATTACATCTAATTTAACATTTAAGATACACCTTCCATGTAGCTAATCTGTTTTACTTCCTAGACTCATCAAGGAAGCCATACATTTGAGTTTTTTTCTGTGAGTTTCATTTTTTAGGATGGATTGTAACTATCAAGCCTGTGTTTTCACCTATAGAAATCTTACTTAACCCAGCTCTCTTCTTTTTGCCTAAAAATTCTCTTCAGTAACTCATTTTCAAGGATTTACTAGCTCAACTGCTTCTGAGTAGCCAGTGTTTATGTTTTAAGGTACCCCAGCAGTCCTTCCATATTTATCTCCTCCATCTGTTTTCTATTCTAGCTCCTCTCTAAGCTCCTTTTTACTTGTCAAGTCTAATCTCTCTCCTGTCTCTGCTCCCTCCCTAATCTTGGTTCATCTAAGCTTCACAAGGGACAACTGTCATATAAGTCATCTGCAGGATTGCTCCCTTCTCTGTGCAAGGGGCACAGTAGTATTTGCAAGACTATTTTACAATAAATAATGTTTACATTTTAAATCAAGTAAAAAAAAAAAAAAAAAAAAAAAGAGGTGACAACACAAACCAAAATACTCGTATGCCTCCAAATACAGCACTTTTCCCCATGGTAGACAACTGAATTTCCTAAGATTATAGCTAACAAAAACTACAGATATCTTACTTGTACTTTGTTGTGTGTGTGTGTGTGTGTGTGTGTGTGTGTTTGCTTTCTAATTACAGATCATGAGAGTAAAGATATAATTTTTACATCTCACAATCTCTCCTTAGAGAAAATGACAGATGCAGGGTATATTCAGAATTGAAATGTAAATGTTAAGACATTATGTCATGGTTAAAACTATTTACCAGATGAGTAAAAATAACACATTTTTATGTGGCAAACCACTTAATTAGTACTGTATAATTCTATATTATTTGCTGTATTTTTTTTCTTTTTTAAAAGAAGCCAAGCATCTCTAGAACAAACATATTCCCTGTGTCAATTGGCTTTAGAGTGCCAACAAAGTTTTGCTTCTTTTCTTTAAAGCATATTTATTTTTAAACCTTTCAATCCACTATTGCAAACACATGTGCTCCTTTTTTTTTCTTTTGTGGAATAAAATAAATACTAAGGTTGCAATTCTCTTTAAATACTTTTTTAAACATTAAAAAAAAAAAAAAAAGAAGGAAGGAAAAAACAATAGGAGTTTTGTTTCAGAATTCTGCTTTGTGCCAAGCATCCAATCTGTAAAACATTTCACTCTGTTGGTTTGGAGATGGGGAAAGACATCTGTGTGTGAGGCATCAATCTGTTCTTTTGAAACACAATTCCAGCTCAAAAAGCTTTGATCTGTTGAGAGATAAACACAATTTTCTGAATTTGCTTTTTAGAAGGCAGAAACATTGATAGTCTAAATCCTAAACCCTTAAGACAAATTTTTATCCAAACAAACACAATATTAATAGCTAAAATTTTGGGATCTTAACAACGTTCCAGACTCTGAGTAAACTACTCCATGTACATTATCTCTGTGAATATTTAATTCTGGAGAACAATGCCAACATTATTTGCACTTTACAGCTAAGAAAGTGAAGAAGCAAATAGTTTTATATTTTGTGCAGATCACTTGGCAAGTGAGTTGGAGTTACAACCAGGTATATAGGATGGAGTTCTGCCTCTTGGTTCAGGCATCTTGCTTCTAAATGGAGCTGCCTCCCTTAACTAAAGTACACAAAGGATTGAAAAGATGAACCTAACAGTGAGTCAGATTACATTGCAGCAGTAAACTTTCTTTTAGGGTCAGCTAGGGAATCAGAAAAAGGAAGAGAAAGATGAATCCATCTACAGCATCCGAAGGGGTTCAGGCACTACTTTATACACTTACGTAGAAAAAGCTTTTTTATTGAGCCAAAACAATAGTAAAACAGACATTTTTTTGGCATCCATTCAATACTCATTTATTATATATAAAGAGAGGTCTTCTTATCATCTGAGTTCAACAACATAAAATGGTCCTTAGTCCAACAATTCCTTTCTTCAGGCTTGGGTTAAGGCTAGGAAAAGTTATTCTTTAATGTTCAAACAATAGGTATTGTCTTACATTTAAATCAAGCCTCCCTCTCTATGAGCTTTGAGCACTTTTACATGGATTATCTTATTTTTCTTCTCAACAACTTTATGTAGCAAGAAAATAAACTTCACCTTTTGAGGCCTCACTTGGTATCAGTCAATGGGTTTGCTTCTACTTAACTTTTCATGTGCCTTTTTAGAAACTAAGTTACAGAATTCCAGTTCTGACTTCCCCACTAACCTTAGTCACTAACCTTGGGCTGTCCCAAAGCTGCCCTTGGCTGAAGTTCCATCTGGTATTTAATGAGGGTTTTGACCTAGGTAAGCTCCAAGTTCCCTTACAGCTCTAACATTCTAAGATTCTAAGCTAGTGGAATATTTGTAGTATTCAGATAACTCTTCAAGTCTGAAGAATTTTGGACTCTATTTGACTCTTCAATTACTACAGTTGCCATTTGCATTTCCCTAGTAGCCAGAACTATTGCAGAGCGAGGTTCTCTGAAGGCATTGGCAGGACTGTAGCTTAGGTCATAAAAGCTAGAAAGTGGGAAAGGAAAAATGGAGGAAACAAGAAAAGAAGGGAAAATTGTTCAGGAGAAGGAAGGTAAAAGGGGAGTAGAAGGAGCAAAGAGTGGGAGGAAGCGAGGAGACAAATAGGAAAAGGGAGGGAAGGAGGAAGAAGTAAGAAGAGATGGAGAAAAGGAGGAAGGACTGGAGACTAGTGAGGATAATTCCCCTGAAACTATTTGTGTTGTCCCTCTATCATTATCATTGTAATGAGAAGAGGTTACAGTTGGTTTAATAGAAAGAGCATGGGTTTTAGAGTTGGACTACACTTGGATTCAAGTTCTCACCCTTCCACTGATGTGCAGTATTATGTCCATAGACAGTTTCCTTAATCTCTTTCAAATTTAGTTTATTTTTTATTATAAAAAAGAAAACCTCTCTTTCAAAGTTTCTGTAATATATGATATAAATTACCAAGCACCCATATTATCATTTATAATATAAGTGAAACTTTGCAATAATCCTTCATCTACCAGCATCTACACTAATTGCACCTAGTAAAGAACACAGGAAGTACTTATACATCTTAGATGCCACTGGTCCCTTTATTCCTGTCTGTCTCATATGTCAGCTATTGTTTGTGCTGCAACATGTATGAGTGCTAATGGCCGCGGACCTCAAATCTGGAAGACATTGTTCCCTGTCACTGGTAACACTCCCTACCAGGAGAGCAATGTATAGATGCATTGTAAGGATTGCAGGAATATTCTGCTGGCTTTATCCTCCCTATTCGGACTTACTTTCTTTCTTTCTTTTTTTTTTTTTTTTTCCTATTAGGACTTTGTCTCTACACACACACAGTGCTGAAAATGTTTTTTAAAGGCCACAACCTTAAAATAATGCAAAAACTCAATGGCCTTGTGTACAGTAATTTTCTCATCTGTGCACAAGTGAGTCCCACTTTAATTAACCTCCATGACTGCTCTGTGTACTCTAAAGGAAGAAGATACGCTTAAGAAAAACAAGCATTTGCAGCCTAGGTCTCTGGAGAAGCAGTGAGACCTAGTGGAAGGTAAATTGCACTATAAGGTTGAATTCTTAAACAAGAAGTATAAATGACTGCTAAGAAGAGTGACATATAGGCTTGTTCGGAATTAACACGCACAATCCCTTCATATGTTGAACCACTACATTTGTAGGGTATTTTTCCCTGAGTTTCCTTATTACTCATTCAACTGGCAAAAATCATTGAGCTAAGTGAGAGACTAAACGTATCACTAGGGGATATAAAAGGTTATAACTTTGCTCTCAAGAAACTTGCTTTCAATTCAAAAGACTTCAGGTGATTTAATTCTTTCATCTACAGTGTAACATTTGGCACCATTTTGTTTATAATTATTGGGTCAGCCCTAAAATTCCTTACAGGCCCAATCAGTTCACATCACTAAGGGAGAAGACAAGAAATAGTCTAGTACAGCATTGTCCACTAGAAATAGAATATAATAGGGAAAAAATTACATATATAATTGAAAATGTTCTCATAGCCATTATAAAAAGGTATAAGCTGAAGGAAAATTAATAATGTATTTTATCTAAATATACTGTCATTTTAATATGTAGTCAATACAAAATGTATTGTTTTCACTCAGTCCCCAAATTCCAATGTGTCTTCTGCACTTATATCACATCTTGGAGTGGCTAGTACATGGACAGCACAGTTCAAGTATTTCCTCTGAGTGGTCAAATAGTTTATCCATCTCAATTATGTATCTATATTCAAATATCCTCCCTCGCACTTACCCTTACACTCAAATCTCCATTATTATATGGAATATAATAATTAGTAATATGTGCCCAAATGTCTCGATGTCAGAGAGGAAAGGTAGGGCTCATTTTCCTTGAATTGACGTTCAGTGTTTTAATTTGTTAGTCACCATGTTGATACGTCTTACTAACTGTATTTAGAGAAGTTTAACATTCAGGGTCAAAGAGCCAAAATGGCAACATGAAATTACAGTCCTAGGCAGGAAATGTCAATGGGTGCTGTAAGCCACTGAAAGAACACCCAGAGTTAGGAAAGCAGAGCATGTAATTGTTGTGCCCATGGCACCATTTAGCAGGGTAATGCCCCTATCATTACCTTCCTAGACCACCTATGATGACACTCTCCCATTTATACTCTGCTTTGACAAGAATGTGAAATGTGGGACAGTGTCTCCAGTTAAAATATATTACCATAATTGACTAGGAGGTAGACTATCCACATAATTTTTAACGCTGCTTTTTTTGTTTGTGTTTTGCCAGTCCTGATCTTTTTTGGATTCTTTATGGGCCTACTCAGTTTGAATTACTAAGGTAGATGTCATACCTAAGTAGGGTGGCAATGTAGCATTTGAACACTGATAATCATTTTATGTCAAGAACTGTAGAGGATCTGAGATTTTACTCTGCTTTTGAGTTATTAAGTTAGTTTGCCATAGTTTCAAAGATGATTATAGCTGATAAAAGACTCCTGAACCAGAGACAAAGGAATTCATTGTATGTATTACTTTATTACATTTATTACAGGTTCTCATCAGTTCCCTTTGCCCACCGGCTCCCCACCCCCTACTGCCCCACAAGTTCCATGGGGTGATGCCCAAGTGAATGCTAAGGACACGGTGAGTACACATTACATCTGCAGAATCTCAGGCAAAGAAAATCTGTCTTTCCAAAGGTCTGTTAGAAACCTGACCCACTTTTTACCTGGAAAGAAATACTGTCTTAATATCCTGGAGAGAAAACAAAGCTTTCCTATATTCCAAAAGCGGTACTTTCTCTCTCTCAAGACTATTTGCCACACATACACCCATGACAAGGTAGGAACAAAAGCTGTCAACATTTTTACTCAGTCATGTGCAGAGAAGCAATAGTTACCCTTGGATAAATGTCTCCCAGTAGCCTTATATTAAAACCCCTCACTCACTATTCCTTATCTACTAGAAAGACTTTTTCATTTCTCACTTATTAAAAAATACTTTTATATTGCTTTTTAATGTGTTGTTAGATTTTTAAATTTTTATTTATCATTTTTAGAGAGAGGAGAAGGGAGGTAGGCAGAAAGGGAGAGAAACATCAATGTATGGTTGCCTTTCACCTGCCTCCAGCTACAGACCTGGCTGGAAATCTGGCTTGCAACCTGGGTATGTGCCCTGGCTGGGAATTGAACCAGTGACCTTTGGGTTTGCAGGCTGGTGCCTTTCCACTGAGCCACCAGCCAGGGCTATAAAATGTTGTTAGATTTTAATGATTATCATATATATTTGCAAAATATACGAACCAATAGATATAAAAGATTCAAAAATTACTCAAGAGAAAAACTCTGGTCATTACCAAAATTAAGAGTTTTGAAGAATTAATGAATTATAATTAATCATAAGATCTGGATCTTTTGAGAGTCCAGATTGTATTTAGTGTTACATTTTCTTGCTGTATACCCTAATTTTGAGTTCAGAAAAATAGTTAATATAAGCATATTTAATCTCTTGCTTACACATGATAGTGTTTTACATTCCTCTTTTTTCTTTTCCGTCAGTGAATAATAACAGAAACATTAATTTAAAGTAGTGTTTGATATCACATATGTTTTATAAAACATATCTAAGTCATACAGACACATGTGAAACATTCATATGTACATATGTAGATATTTGAACATATATGCAGCTATGTTATGAACAACTTGTACTCCTGTAACTCTGCATAGAATCAACAACTTTTAAACAGCTGAACTATATAATTTAGGATTGCAAAGGAAAGTAGAAACCACATCCAACTTAAGCTTTCAGAAGAATAAAGGTCAGTTAGAGGTCATTCTCTAAAATAGAATTAGAAAGAAGTCCTAGAACTATTGCCCAACTAAGACTCACTTTGGAAAACAAGTAAACTTGGGCTGTACTCTGTGATTTACTGGTGGGAAACCTCAGAGGGGCCCAGGTTTGGCTCATGTTTCAGCTGACCAGAAAGAAGACTTGAAAGTAGATTGTCACAAGGAAAAGTCCTATCCACTGGATGAATCACTACACATTTCCTGCAACTCCTTGGTGATTTTGAATGATTTAGTCATTAAATCCTGATTCATGGGAATCAGTTTTCCAAGCTCAGATTGATTATGCTTTACTGGTAGATTGATAATTGTTCTAATCCAGAATAATCAACTAGCATTTTGGGAGTCATTATTGGTAACCATATGATATGTATAAAAAAGAAAATGACAAACCTCTAGCAAGACTGATTTTTAAAAAAGGAAAGAAGACAGAAGTTATGAATATTGGGGTTGAAACAAGGATGTTACAATGGGCCCTGCAGAATCAAAGAAAAATAAGAGAGTCTTACCAAAACTCTGAACATGTAAATTTGACAACTTCTATGAAATGAATGAATTCCTCACAAAAGACAAACAACTACTCTTCAGTATGAGATTAATCATTTCAATAGGTGTTTAAAATAGCTGGGCATTACCTCATTTTGAGTGTGTTATTACTCAAGTAAATGATAGAGATTATTTATGGAAGGACTGGGGACTCACTATTAACAAAGTTCTATAATGTTGTTAAGACCCTTCCTCATAGGAAATTGGTCCCTTTTTCAATAAATAGATTTTGACTCTAACCCCTAAATCATACTAGAATATGAATAAGGTATTATGACTGCTCACTCGGCCTTAACATTTTTTGGTTCTTTGTTAAGCAACACCCTTGCTGGCTATGCACCCACATTAGTCCTCTAACAAATGCTATGTCAGCCATTTTTAGTAACTCTTTGTAACTCAGACCCTCCTGAATGACCATGCCAGTGATTGTGATTTGATAGTTAAATGCTGTTACCTGCTGTCTGCTACTCCAGAGTTCTACTATTCCCGCTACTACTAAGAAACTTAAATTTGTGATAGCATGCCCTCCTGTAAGGTCCAACCCACAAAGGATAAACAACACTGATCAATGATGCTGGCTTCCCTCTGTGCGCGCACACACACACACAATGTATTTTTGTTACATTGTTAAATACAGTGTCTTGTGGATCCTTTCAACAAAACTTATCAGAAGAAACTGGCAAGGAAGTTAAGAAATCAGGGGAAGGCAGGAGAAGAAGCTTTCAGTTATTTCAGTCCTGATTCCATGGGGAGCTCTGGAGCATGAATGGAACCCCAAAGTTCTCTCATCTTGAGTCATGAGAGCCGAGTATTTTTTTAACTCTTGTACCAGTCAGTGCTGGCTGTAAACTTCCTCTGGAAAGGGTGCCATAATCTCCCAGGGACTCCAGGGTAAAATGCCTTCTGTTGGCCATAGAGTTCTCCAGACAAGGCTGAAGATGTGAGTCATTACCAGCCAACACTAGCAGTAATGGGTGTCCCAATCCAGCAGTTCTAGGTAGGGCAGTGCCTGTGTTTACCATAGTTCAGAGAAAGTAAAAAACCCAAGAGGGTTATGTTGGTAAGATAAAATTTCATAATGTCATGGAATTGAGCTTGAATATAATAAATGGTTAGATTTATTTAGTAGCTAAATATAGAATTATTAGAAAAAACAGAAGTCTAAAATCCAGGTATAATATATTTATATATGGTATCTTTGTTTTTTTAAAATTATTATTTATAATTTCATTTTTCTTTTGAACTATAATACATATTCATTAACATTCAAATTTTTAAATATACGAAAGAACATGAGTAAAAAATTCACCTTTGTAAGCTTACTCATCTGATATCTGTTTTTTTTTAGAGGCAGGTTTACATCACTTTTTAGAAAGTCTTTGTACAAACAGATATCTATATTCTTTTTGTTTCCTTATATTCATAATTGAAAATATATGTGTGAGATTAATCAAGTTAAATAAAAGCTTTTTGATCCTTTTCTGTTTTGCAGCTCCATAGTCTGTTTATATGATTGAGTCACACTTTCTTTAGCTAGTTCTTCATTGATTAATAACTTAGGTTGTTTCTAATCATTTGTTATTATACATAATAACATCTATTTATCTACCAATCATCATTGTATACATTCATGAATATAACTATAGGATAAATTACAGTAAGTGTAATCACTGAATAAAATACTATCTTAGTCATCTTAAACTAAATTATTTTATAGTAACGAATTATGTCAAATTCTTAGCAGGTTACAACAGTACAAATTTATCTCTCACTCATATTCCATCTCCATGGAAGGATGTTTTGGCTCTTTTCTACATCATCTTTATTCTAAGGCCTAAGCTAAGGAGCCTTTCCAGCATATACAATGTTTTTGGTAGAAGGAAAAGAAGACACAATTAACCAAATGATAGCTCCTGAAGTCTGCTTGGGAAAATGCATGTCACTTCTAAGCACAGTTCATTATGAGTCACATGGTCAGGGCTGACCTCAATGTGAATGGGTGTATAATTCCTTCTTCACAGAGGAAGGAGGCAAGTATTTAGAATAATAGCACAAGTCACCACAATGGGTACGTTTATAACTTTGGTAGATGCCAAATTGTTCTCTATAAAAGTATTACACATTTAAACTCATAAAAATTATATGGTTGATTCTGCCACTCCTTCACTGATACATTGTAATATCAGATTCTGATCTTAGTTATCTTAAAGGTAAAATATATTTTGGTATAGTCTTAAGTTAATTTTTTAAAAGATTTTTTATAATTATTTTTAGAGAGAGAGGATGGGAGGGAGACAGAGACAGAGAGAAATGTCAATGTATGGTTACCTTTCACCTGCCTCCAGCTAAGGACCTGGTTGGAGACCTGTCTTGCAACCTGGTTATGTGCCCTGGCAGGGAATTGAACCAGCGACCTTTGGGTTTGCAGGCCAGGGCCTATCCATTAAACCACCAGCCAGGGCTTTAATTTTTTAATTGTGAATAGAATTCATACTATATAATCATATTCAAATATGTCCTAGCATGGAAATATTTATATATAATCTTTTAAAAACTCATTGCTTTTTTTTATTTGGACACTATTTTTCTATTTATTCTGCGTTTGATCATCAATTTTCTGTTGTTATCAAGTCAACTTGTGCACTTTTATGTTCCCAATTTTTTTACACATTGCATATAGCTGACAAGTCTGTCCCTACAACTGACAAGTTATGTCTGTACTATTTCATATTTTTATAACCAGTTTTTAAAAAATAAAATACAAATGCAATACTTTTTACATCTTACTTTAGATATAATTTTGTTGTGTTTATTCAATGCTCAAATACGTTCTGATCCTTTTTGTATATTTTTAAATAATTTCATTCTTAAAAAGTAATACAGCTAAAAAAAAAATAATACAGCTAGAAAAAACTAAAACTGAAGTCAAGAAAAGAAAAATAACCCCACACTTATTCATTCAAAAGCAACCATTTATTTGAATATTACTTTAGTCACCTTTCATGTTAGATCACCTAGAATTGAGTTATGGGGAAGTCCAATAAATAAGCTTCATTCATATTATCATAAAAAATAATAGTGTAAGACATGTTTCCAGCTTTTCCTCTTGGCTTCTCACTGGCTAGTTATTGAGCAAATGAAATCCAACAAATGCTTCATTCTATGGTGGAGTATTTCTTTCCTTGGAGTATTTTTGGGAATGATTAAGAACTGCAGGTCTGGGCCTAATGCAGTGCAGAACAGGTAGGGAAGATTTAATTATTTGGGCCACTTGTGGGGTAGAAAATTTTCTTCCCGAGGCAAACTGAACAATTCACTATATAAAAGTCAAGGTTCCCAGATAGAAAGGTATCTATAAATACAAAGTCTAGAAGGTTCAGAGATGAGAACCAAGGTTGGTAATGGAGAATTCTTGAATTCAGGGCCTTGTCAAAAGAAGATCAAACCAACTATTGTCTAGGGATGGGAAAATTTCAAAACGTGGTCATTTGCCTTGAACATTGAATTTGCTCTTACATATGGCTGTCTGGACTGCTCTATGGGTCATCTGACAGCTTACATGTCTTCTGTTCCTTAAACTTGATTGATGTTTCATATGGTAGGTTACATTTATGATTACAAACAGAAAATTGAAAAGTGACAATGTGCTGTTTTGGATTGGGAACTGAAAAAGTTGCTGATTGCACATTAATTCAAATCTAATAGTACTTAACTCATTTTGGTGAAATTCAAGAAATCTGTGTAGCAGAAATTTTAAAAGTAATATGCTGGTGCCTGAATATCAATGTCTAATACTCAGGACTGAGTTAGTACACTTTTTTTTTTTTTAAGATTTTATTTATTATTTTTGAGAGAGAGGGGAAGGAAGAGAGACAGAGAGGAAGAGAGACATCACTGTATGGTTGCTTTTCACCTGCCTCTGAGTCAGAACACTTTTACAGGCTGGGAAGCCTAAAAACAGAAAGATATGATAGAAAGATTCCATGTGATCCTGAAGCTAATTACTTTTTGCCTGTCACTCGATCTTTCTTTCATTTTCAATTGCTCAGTTACAAATTCTGTGAACCAGTAGTTCAAGTTAAATGTAACCCAGCCGTGCAATTTGTTCACTGTCATGACTTACGACATTGAAAACTATTTTCTTTGTACCTATTTCTAAGCTGGTTGTCTAGTAATTTTGACGAATGCCTATGCCTGTCTTTGTCGTGAAAAAAATTGTGTGTCAGTTTTTCTAATGAGAGTCCCTAGTTGTATCATCTTCACAGTTCAGAGGATTATAGAGACAGGTGATTGACAGAAGAGAAATAGGGTATATAAAATGTTTATTTCACAAAATATAACCATTGATGAGGTTTCTGAACTAGGCTGTGAATGAAGACAGAAAAGAAGACATTTAGGATCTAAAGAAAAAAAAAAAAAAACCTGTCAAGGTTTAGGAATTGATTGACTCTGAGAGATGGGGGAAAAGATGCAAGGAGAGGAAAGAGTCAAAGGTGATAAAGATTTTGAGTTAAGGTGAAAGGATTAAAATAATAACTGCTTGTTCAATTGTTTTATGAAACCTGTGAGAACTTGGAACGATGAGCAAAATGCTGTAATAAGCGTCGTTGTCTAACATGGGAAACGTATTACCTGAGCCAAATGGATTTCAAATTTACCATCCTTGTCTGATTGAAAATAGTTAAAAAAGAAATCCTCCTATAATTTCTGATTTCAAAAAATCTATCTTATATTTGCTAAATGGCTATACTGACAATGACAAGAAATTAATCACCCAACTTTCTCTATATGCTTTTAAACAAAGAGCCATACCTTAATTAATGGATGACAAACTACAGTCTGTTACCATATTTGGCCTCCTCTGGCTTTTGAACAGTTTGTAAGCTAAAAAATGACTTTTTAATTTTTAAATGACTGATAAAATCAAAGGAAGACTTTTGTGACATGTGAAAATTATATAAACTTCACATTTTAGTATGTTGTTGGAACACAGTCATGTGTGTTTGCTTATGTTCCTTCTATGGTTCCTTTCTCTTCTGACGGCAGAGTTTGTAGCTTCAACAGAGACCATATGGTTTACAAAGTTTAAAATACTTCTTATCTGACCTTTTAAAGAAAATATTTGCCTATCTCTGACTTAATATAAGCTATAGGTCTCAAGAAAGAATAATAATGTAAATTGAAAGCATAACTAGTAAAAACAGTAGCTTAATTTTAGCAATATTTTTGGTTTATTCATTCACTTAGTAAATATTTGTGGAGAGCCTACTATCGGTGTATCATCATGTGAGATGCTACAGATACACATATTCATTAAAACAAGTTAAACTTTAGTTTAACTTCTTACTAATAAAACATTCAGAAAATTAGTCCTCATTTTGGTTATTCTTGGCAAAAGGATGACAAGGAAATAGACTGTAATTAGAATAGAAAATTTCTTCTTAAGACTCCAAGAATCTCTCCAGAATGAGAGTCTTGGCAAATCAGGAGGGAAGACATGTTATACACTCAACTTCTCCCAAATTCCTACATGGTTTTGAATTTGCCATAATTAAAAACAGGTAGAAACCATGAAGAACCTATTATCTCCCTAGTACTTTTCTCAATTTGATTTAGTGTTTATTAGTACTCATTTAAACAATTCAATGGGGTAGGTATCAGTCTCATTTTACATATGAGAAAACTGAAATTGAAGGCTAAGTTGACAACTTTTCCAAAATAGTGCACTGTCAGTGTAGTTGGTATGTTCTCACATGGAGAATAAGCCCCCTCATCATTTTATGAAAAATTACTAAATCTAACACATACAGGGTGCGCATGACAAAGTGGCAAAATTTTAGTAAAATAAACAATATACCACAAAAGTGTTATATTTTGAAATAAATTTATTCTTATATGTAAACACATAAACATAGTCATTATTTTTTAATTGTTCAAAAATGTCTCCATTTGCTGCAATAATAGACTCAATTCGACTTCAGAATCTTAAGCATGCTTTCATTAACTTTTCTTTATCCATGGACATCATAATATTTTCAATTTTAGCTTTAACAGCCTCTTTATTGGAATAAGATTGTTTATTAACTTCTCCCACAAATGCTGCATACATAACAGTCTAAAGGATTTGCATCTGGTGAACTAGGCAGCCAGATTTCTTTGGCCACACAAACTTCTTAAATGTTTCTTTTAAATGCTTCTCTTTTCCCTAAAGATATTCATAAATTCTCACTTCAAAAATATTGCAAATATGTGGAAGCCACTGATGGACCTATACATCAATTTCTTATTATAGAATATCCTATATATTAGTTACAGATATATGTGTATGTATGTGTATTTCCTAGATAGAAATGCAGAAATGTTACAACATACTAATTACATTAAGGTTATACTATTTTGAAAAATCTGGAAAAATTATTTCATAGACTCAGCACCTTCATATGTAAAATGGCAATGATACAGATGTTTCTGAATAGTTGTAAAAATGAGGACTAAACATCAGTTTTAAAATTAAGCCTTAGCTAGTAGCACAGTGGATAAGGCGCCAGCCTGTGAACTCAAAGGTTGCTGCTTCAATTCCCCAGCCAGGGCACATAACCAGATTATAAGCCAGGTCTCCAGCCAGGTCCATAGCTGGAGGCAGGTGAAAGGCAACCATACATTGATGTCTCTCTCTCTCTCTCTCTCTCTCTCTCTGCCTCTCTCCCTTTCTCTATCTCTAAAAATAATAGTAAATAAAACCTTTACAAAATAAAATAAATCCGAATTAATTTATTAATTTTTATTTATTTTGCAGTTTAGTAAAATAAAGGAGTTTTAGGATTGAATCCATTTCAAAGGTGGAAAAAGGCTGGTGAGAGCAATTGCAAATGGCTACATGATTAGCTCTTATTTTCTATCATTCTAGGAAGCATCCAGGCAAGGTTAAAACCCTGAAGTGCATGATTCCAAAGTTCATTTCATTTTAAAGAAGCTAACAGTCTTATACTCTGTTTTATGAAACCTGAGGGCTCAAGAGTGGTAATTTAAGAAGTTTTACAAATATTATGCATCTATCAAATTAGTTACATTAAAATAAGTGTATGATGCTCAAACTTCTGGTTAAACAGAACAGATTGTCCATCTATATTTACTTCAATTTCATTACCAAATAGAAAATCATCAGTAAAGAGATTTAAAACAAACTCGGAAAGATAGTAAGTATCAAAATAAAGCAAATTAGGAAACATTTTTGGAATGTGGAATTTATAAGAAAAATGGTGATTGATTGAGAAGTCTCAAAGATGCTGAAATCTAATCAAGCAGTGGGGTAAGCCAAGAAACAATCAAGTTATAATTAGAATTCTGATACGCTAAGAAATGGCAACAATATAGATATCGAAAGACAAAGATAAAGATGGGGCTAAAACAAGTGGGGATTTGATAAAAGTCTGTGAGAAGAGCAGTAAGAAGTCCAGAACCCACCCAACACCTCCGCAGAAGGCTGGAGACTTAGTCTCTGGTGAGAGTGATATGGAAAATCACTGATGTCTCAGTAGGCAAAATAGTGGGAAGGGAACTGCCCAGATAAGGACAGCCTGAGTATATGTGCAACATTAAAACTGACTATGTATCTTTTCCCATTCATTTTCAGATACTGACAGCCAGGCTTCTAACTTCAGGCAAAATTGTTCTTCTGTAGGTAATCGGACCAGATCTAAAGAAAAGATACTGTTATTGGGGTTTCCCAACAAAAGATTATAACCATATCACTAGTGAGGCCTAAATTCAACAAGCCTGTAGCTTTTAAACAATTTTTATACCCCGCTTAATATATGAATACATGATGAATGAGGTGTCTACAAAGCATCAGTAGATACCTCATTCAAGCCTTTAATATAAATGGTAACAACAACATATCAGCATGCAATCAGAAAAAAAGCCAAGGAAGAAACAGATTATGTAAGAAGAAAAGTTTAAATATATATGTACTAATTATCCCAGAAAAATAAACAGACATTGCATTCATGAAACAAGAATAGAAATACAATGCACTTGTTCAGAATAAGAAAACTATTAAAAAAATAAATATATAACAACAACAAAAAGAGAAAAATAGCCTAACAGTTGGAAGATAAAATCAAAGAAATGTCTCAGAAAGTTGAGTGACAAAAGAATAGGAGTTAAATGGGGAAAAGGGTAAGAAAATTAAGGGATCAATTCAAAAGGCACAGCATTTGAATAAGAGTTCAATGAAGAGAGAACAGAGAAGACAGAGTGCATGAAATCATTAAATAGGCAATCAAGAATATTTCTCTGAACTAGAAAGAAATTAATTCCAAATTGAAAGCATCAATTAAGCATTTATTGAGTGAATATAATGGATTTATTCCAGAGCATTTAAGAATGAAAATTCAGAACTGTGGTTACATAGAAAAGTTTGAAGCTTCCAGGAAGATAAGAGAGACTACATGTGGAGATCAGAAAAACAGAGTGGCTTTGATTAGATTTCAGCTCTCAAGAGAAGTGTCGAAAGCTGAAAGACAATGAAGCTAAATGAAACTCTGAGGTAAAATGACTTTGACTCTGGTTTTCTATTCTTAGACAAGCTGACATCAAGGGTAAAGATAGACATTTTCACACTTTTAAGAGGTTCAAGAAAATGTATCTTTCATGCATCTCATGCATCTTAGGAAACTTCTGAAGGAATGTTGTACTAAAATGAGGGAGGAACCACAGAAAGGTAGGCACGGAATCCAGACAAAAAGATTTTCTCTCCTTCAAGAAAGAGACAAAGACTAGCTCCAAAATTAATGTAAAGGAATATACCAAAAATGTAGCAGCTCGTCATTGGACAGCAAGAGCAACTCAGAAAATAAAAATCATAGACTATCTGATGCAACTGGGAGAGTTCGGGCATTTTTCAGTGATCACTAGAAATTAAAGCCAACAACAAAATAAGACAATTAGCTACCAAGAAAACAAAATGCTGCTTAAAGAAGGAAAAGTAGTCATGGTTCATACATAGCTTCTAGATTTGTAGTGCATTAATAAACAGAATAATGCACCCTGAATAATTGTAAACAAAACTATACAATAATTTTAGTGGGATGAGAAAGGAGTTGGGAAGCATGTATGTTTATCTCTACAACCTAGTGAGCAAATGAGAGCTAAACCCTCATCTGCCAGTGTGAAAATTCAATGGATACCATCTAAAACAGAGAGAAGTAACGATGTTGTTATTATTCTAATACCAGTGGAGGCAAGCTATCGAAAGTAACAGCTAAAAAAGCTAAATTAGCTGAAAGAAGCTTGCCTCTGAAGAAACTGAAATGGGTCAAGGAATTGCTATTTTTCTTAGTATTGTAAAACCACCTGACTCTTAGATGTGCAAAAGTAACTTTTACAATCATAAAAGTCAAATTAAAGGAAATGTTCATACTGAAATTTTTAAACTTCAACAATTAGAAATACATTTATCAAGTTGCGCAGCCAGGTTAATTGATTTTGTAGAAATCTCATAATACAACCTCTCTTAAAATATTTTATTATGCAACTTCTTGTAGCTGGGCCGTTAATTGAAAATTATATTTTGGTACTGTTATCATTATTTTTTAAAGACTTTATTTATTATTTTTAGATAGAGAGGGGAATGGAGAAGGGCAAAGAGGGAGAGAGACATCAATGTATGGTTGCCTTTCACCTGCCTCCAGCCACAGACTTGGCTGGAGACTTGGCTTGCAACCTGGTTATGTGCCCTGGCTGGGAATCAAACCAGTGACCTTTGGGTTCCCGGGCCAGCGCCTTATCCACTGTGCCACCAACCAGGACTTTATCATTATTATTCAATTATTATCATTATTAAATTTAGGATTGCAGATATCTCTTTACCAAAATTATAGTATTACTGATTAAATAGACTTTTTCCCCTCAAATAACTAATATTAAACTAATGTAAAGATGAGCAAAAATCTGAATGCAGGATGATATAAGGATACCAAGCTCATTCATAATCTGCAATTCCAGATGTTTATATTTATTGAGATAAGCTCGTTGAAATTACCTAGTCACAGAATCACATAGTGCTAGGACTCATTTGGAAAATGGACATTGAGGTCCCAAAGGAAAAATGGCCTATCCACACCGTTGTAGGTAGGGGGACTACAAGAATGAAAAGCTTCCTGCTTCCCTTTCAGCATTGATGAAACATGATGACTGAACTACTCTGGACTGGAGATTGCAAGGATCTATGTGACAGCTCATTTCTAAGACCAGTGCAATTTGAATGGCAGTGCATAAGCTGGTTTTCTGTCATCCCAAGGAGAACACAAATGACCCCTAATGGAAATCTCAAGAAACAAATTTTAGGCATGGCATCATTGAAAAGATAGAGCAAAATAAGGCCCAATCTGAGAAAGAAAATGATTTACTTCCAATCCTATTTGCTCTGTCCATCAGAAAAAAGTTATTGCTAACTTCTCCTTCTGAAGATTAATAACAGAAGAACATTTTTCTGCAGGGCACATGTGATAACAAAAGGTAATTTGTACAATAAGAAATAGTACATGGTAGCTATATGTTCTTAACCAGGCTTCTGGCAAAATGTCCTGTATATCACTTAGGGATTTTTGACTGTAAGCAACAGAAACTGATGCCGGCTAACCTAAGTGACTGAGAGTTTACTAAAGAGATAGTAGGGAAGGACGGCAGGAATGGGAAGGCTACAGAACTGGGCTGGGTTACTGCTACAGCCAAGGAGACATCAGAAGACTGGTAGGCATTGCAGGCCTGGGCTGGGCACCAGAACAGTCCGATGAGGCCATTGCCTCTGGAAGAAGGAAGCTGCCACCAATATGTTGTCTCTGCATCACTTGCTGAAGATTCAGTGTTCCGTGGGCTGAGCTTCAGCCACTTGCTATCCAGTGGCTGACTAAAGTGGTGAGAGGAAAAATTTGGCATTTCTGCTTCTTGATCAAGCACCAGCAGGACGCCTTCTCTGCCACCAGGCTATACAATATACTGGGGAAAAGCCAGTAGGAAATGAGGGAACTATTAGAAATGGCAAAGGTAGCAAATAGCTATTACATCCTTCTTGTTAAATGTGCCTGTACCATTGCGTTTACCGGAACAGTCTACTGAAAGAACAGTTGTTTTTTTTTTTTTTTTTTTAATTCATTATTTTTAGAGAGAAAGGCAGGGAGGGAGGAAGAGAGGTAGAGAAATACCAATGTATGGTTGCCTTTCACCTGCCTCCAGCTAAGGACCTGGCTGGAGACCTGGTTTGCAACCTGATTATGTGCCCTGAATGGGAATTGAACCAGCAACCTTTGGGTTCCCAGGGCAGCATCTTATCCACTGAGCCACCAGCCAGGGCTGAAAGAGCATTCTTAATTGTCTAAAAAATCAACTCATTTATAGTGTCATCTTCTTTGGCAAACCAATAATGAAAATCTTGCTATTGGGGTGACATTAGTCCTGGCAAGACTGAGTTGCTTTCTTTTATATATTGGAATTGAAAGGTAACATTGATGAAACTGCTGCCTCAGGTCAAATGAGCATATCTGTGAGAAAAATGAGGCATTCATTCAGGGGATCTCTGTGGTGCTCCTTGCAGACATAGTTTTGTGTAGGGCTCTGTGAAGGGGCCAGAGTGGCTGCAAAATCTTTTAAATATCGTGATGTCAAGATAATAAACTTGACCATTTTAAACAGCTGTTATTTCCCATTGGCCTCTTAAGTTTGTTGATCTTCTATAGTGTTTATTTTATTGTTTCTCTTTTTGTGGTAAAGTAACAGAAATAGTAAATCATCTTCTTAATCAGGAAAAAATATGATTAGTAGAATTTAATGAGTTGCAACCCCTGGGAAAGACAAGTGAGCAAATACTAGAGAGGGCGGAGAAAGGGAAAGTAATGAGAACAGGCAAAGCTTTGGCTTCAATTTTCCTACGCCACTAACTTGCACAAGGTTATCTTTTAATAATAGTTCCATACTCTAAACTTCAGCAAGGAATTTACTGCAGCAAATCACCTCTCCTGCAAAATAAGTGTCAAAAAGTTCAGTGAAGTGTTTATAAATAATAAAGCAATGGGAGAAAAAATAGAAACCAATAATGAGGTGAGAAGAAAATATTTTTAAATGAGATTGAAAATCAAGGTAGGAAAATGTGAGCTAGGTCTTCAAATAAACAAAGAGCAATGGAAATCTTTTAGAAAACCTTCAAATAAAGGTTTTACAGCAACTTTTGTTAAAGTGCGTTAAGTGCCAGTGAGTTTTTGCAAGTTTGGTAAATATTATTTAATGTCAAATTTTATGATGAGGTGAGAATATATAATCCATAGTCACTTATCACTCATTTCTCTGTTCCGAGCAAGGGTGGCTGACTTCTGCTTTATTGAATGCAACATCAGCACATCCTGAGGAAGCTTACAAAGTTACTAGTTCCTCAAATTTAACTTAGCTGGCTTTTTGATATGATCAGAAGTTAGTAATATAAGGGGCTTTGTTAAATGCAATGCAATTGTATGCTAACTAGACAATAAATGACTCTTGAGCATATATTCTATAAAGAGTAAAGCATCTAATTATAAGGCAAACAAGACATTTCTCAAATGTATGTGGCAAATACCAAAATTAATTTACTCCGTATTTGCAATAATAAGATAGACTGGAACTCAGGTGAACTCAGGTGAAAATACTATAATAAAACATAACCAGCATTTAGCTGTTCCTACATTTGTAATTAACTTTTAAGCTCAACAACAACAAACAATTATATACACATGCTTAATGAGTCCAACATTTCCATAGAAATTAGGAAACGGAGTCAGTCACCTACCCTCCCTGGCTCCTGCATTTCTTATACCCCACAGTTCACTTCTTTATGTTTAATGACCATCATGTTGTCAAATACACGTTATTATATTGGTGCCTTCAAAAAAAATTTTAGCATTAATTTGTCCATTTCCCACAATGGGAAATGTGGATTGAGTATTTTTTTAAACTTTCTCAACCTCCCTACTGCAGAAAGTTCCTCATACTTGGGAGTTATAACTTTAGTTAAATCAGTATTGAGGGTTTGCATGATTATATTCTTCTGAATGCTGACTGAGTTATATTTTATACTAGGAGGTTCGTTTTCTTGTTTTGAACAACCTTCTGCATACCTTGTTGGCTTTAAGGCTACAGGTTTTTTAAAATATTTATTTATTTATTTTTAGAAAGAGGGGAAGTGGGGGGAATAGAGGAAGAGAAACATCAATGTGTGATTGCCGCTCACTGCCCCTCCCCCGCCACCTGGGGACCAGGCCCACCACCAGGTATGTGTCCTGACTAAGACTTGAGTTGGCGACCCTTTCCTTCACAGGCTGGTGCTCAATCCACTGAGCCACACCAGCCAGGGCTTTAGGCCACAGATTTTTATTGACTTGGTTTTCTAATATGTACCTTTAAGTTCAGTACAGAGATCCCTTTGTCTTTCTTGCACCTCACACTTGACTTTATTGCTTTATTCTTTCATTAGAAAGGGCTTTGAGATAAAGGCGGCATGAGAAATATACTGTTTTTGAGAGGTTACAGTATGAAATTATTTGAAATCTATCCTTGTACTTTACCAATAGTTTCACTGAGAATGGTGTTATTGATTCAAAATAAGTCTCCTACAAACTTTGAAGGTATTTCTTCACTGTACTATATCTTTGGAGAACTTTGAAAGATCAAAATATTTCCTAATTCCTAATTATGGAAACTTTAACAATCTTCTCTTTATCTCTAAAGTCCTCAGATTGTTCAGTTAAATGCTTTTTGTGTCAGTTGATTTTCAGCTGTTATGCTGGGCACAATCTAAGAATTCATATGCTTCACTTCTGGGAAATTTTCTTGAATCATTAATATTTTTCTACTTTCCAGTTTTTCCAATCTTGCTGGATTTCCTATTAGCCAGCTGTTAGAGTTGCTAAATTGGTCCTCTAATTTTCTTATGTTTACTTTTAAAAATTCTTCTATCTTAAAGCATTTTTTATTGTTTTTTTTTTTTTTTGTTCTACTTTCTATGAGAATTTATCTTTCAAAACTACTTCTGAAGTTTCTATTTCTTATGTTTTTAACTTTTAAAGCAATTATTCTCTGCTTGTTTGTTTTAAATAGCATCCCATTATTTTTCATGGATGCATTACTACTCTCAATAAAGTAATAATACATTAAAATTTTTCCTTCAGTCTGTATGATGTCTGCTTCCTCCACATCACTTTTTTTGTTTTATTCTCTGTCTAATCGTAAGTGGTAAATTGAAAAGTTTTTCAGAAACACAAAGGAGTTGTTCTATTGCAAACATCTTAGTAGGAAGATCTGGACAGACTGTTACTGTGAACTTTACTATTTTAGATCTTTCTCTTGGTTTGGTAAAATTTCCCAGAAAAGAATATTCCAGATAAATGTCTTCTTGCTAGCATTCTGGAAACCAAGTGGTGGGAAGAGGGATAAGAGGTTCTCAGAATTCAGTATCAAACACTGACTCCCCCAACTCATGACCTGTTCTCAACTGTGGCCTCTCATCTCCAATCCAAAGACCTTACAATATTTTACACTTTCCATGCAATAAACTTACAGTCTTCTGTCTTAGCTAACGCCTTAGTCAACTCAGGCTGACATAAAATATTATAGACCAGGTGGCTTAAATAACAGAAATTTTTTTTTCTCATAGAGATGGAAGCTGTTAAGTTCAAGGTCAAAATGGAAGCAAAGTTGGTTGCTCCTGAGGCCTCTCTCCCTAACAAGCAGACAGCTAGCTTCTTCTTTTTTCTCCTCACGTGGCCATTCCTCTGTATACGCTCCTAGTATCTCTTCCTCTTTCTATAAGGATACCAGCCCTATTAGGTTAGGGTCTCCTATTTGTTACCTCATTTAATCTTAATTACCTCCTGAATGGCCTTTTCACCAAATATAGTCACTTTGGGGATTAGGACTTAATATATTAATTGGGGTGGGAGCACAATTCAGTCCATAACAAGTGGGGACAGGCAAGGTTCAACGCAACAGAGTGATCAAGGATTGCGGTGTTCCTTTAAGCTCACTCTACAACCCTTTTTCCCTCCCTATTTACCATCCCCTACAGAGTTAGCAGACTGTGCATTTTCCTCAACATAGTATGGGCTCTATCACATAAATCATGTTGTATCTTTTCTGCTCTCACTGTTAGCTGAGAATTGAGTTTTTCCAGAGCTACTCACTCAATTAGAACTTTTCTTTACCTTTCCAAATACCAGATTTTTGTTGCTACTGTTTATACTGTTAATGGTATAAAATATGTAATGATTGATATGTGATCGGAACAAACCAATCAGAAAGGATGCCTAACTGATCAGAATGGAGCCTTGGCAGATGCCATACAGGTACCCAGCAGCTCAATGCTGGTACTCTCCCTGACCCTCTTTAATCCTTGTGGGTACATACCATTTTACATAAAATTCCTTTACCTGTTATTCTTTTATGGTTTTTAGCAGAAGCACAGTTAGATAGGTGTGTTTAATCTATTATCTTTTGCCAGAAAATCCAAATTTAAAGATTATACATGAAATAATACTTTCATTCTGCTTATTACTGGTGAAATGTGACTTTTGAAATATTTAAACATTGACAGTAGATTGGTTTCATTGGATAGCTTTCAGGAAAGAGTTTAAGAAAAGATAAATTGATCATATATGTTGCTCCAGGAGTTATAGTCATCTTGATCAACTAAATCATGAAATGTAAATTTTTTAAATTTTATTGTCATATTTTCAATATTTTTATCAATGCATGAATCTCTTTTAAACAATTTCCATCTTCTCTGATCTTCCCTGAGAATCAGTACAATATTGATAATATTTTCCAAATTGATTTCATATATACTTCTATCACTTAATGTTTTTTTAAAATATGGTACATATTGTTAGTTTCCTACTCAATATTATTCCTTATTCTTCCTTACTAAGATAAGATAGCTTTGATGTGTAAAATATTTGCTTTCCCAGCGTCTTTTTAGCTCAATGGCTACGTGACACAGTTCCAGCCAGTGAGATACAAACAGAAATCTGTTGGAATTCCTGTAAACACTCGATATTTTTGGAATAAATTAGAGAGTGACCATTACATTTAATTATTGTTAAATGGCTCACAGAACTAGGGATCCTGCATTTTACAGCTCTACCTGTCCCAAAAATATCAAGCCAATGTCAAAGCTCAGGGCCTATTTTTACAATATAAATAAAATTTTATTGGAACATAACTATACCTTTTATGTACGTATAGTCTATTGCTGCTTTCATACAATGTGAGTATTGCAACCAAGGTCACATGAACTTAAAAGTCTAAAATATTGGCAATCTGGCCCTTTATGGAAAAAGTTTGTGAACCTTTGTTCCTAAATCACTTGACCTCTCTGAGGCTCCTTTTCTTTACCTTTAAACACAGTGACTTCTGAACATTTTAAAAAGCATTTTCTAATGTATTTTACAACTATAAGCTATTTCTAAATATATTTTACTTATTTTGTTATTACAGTTGTCTCAACTTTCCCCCCTTTGCCCCCCTCCACCCAGTACCCCACTCCCTCCAGCAATGCCCCCCTTAGTTCATGTCCATGAATCATGCATATAAGTTCTTTGGCTTCTCCATTTTCTTTGTTCTTCTGAACATCCCCCTGTCTATTCTGTAACCACCAATGTGTACTTTTTATTTTCCCTTTCACATCCAGACAATTCACCATTTAATTACTGCCTTCTGTCAGCTTCTCAAATCATACATATTAATACAAAGTTTTCTTTTCATTATTCCAAAATGCCTGTTAATTCATTTGTTTAAAGAATTACTCTTTTAAGTAATATGAATTGCAATCATACCAAACACATGCAAACATATATTTACACCCATACTTTTTTTTACACACATTTAAAGTATATACTGGATTTTGAAGACTTAATACAAAAAAATTAAAATATGCCAATAGCTTATATAATTATTACATATTAAATGATAGTATTTTAGATATATTGTAGCAAGATTGAGCAGTTTTTTCTTCTTTAATACTTATTTTACTCTGGAATGCTATTTTTGTGAAATATATCATAGAAATGGTGCATTGCAGAACTCACTTTTGTGAACGTTATCCTAGAGACAGTGCCAAACCCATAGTAAAAAATGAATTTGGTTTTTGAGTCAGATCTTTCCCATCACATGATACAACTCTATTTTAAGCTACTGGAACTACAACTTACTCTTTTTGGAGTTTTCCATCTTAAATAGTAGATTTATTTATTTATTTAGGCTATTCACAGGTCTTACTTTTTTCAATACCCTCTGTTTTTCCTCTACATGTGTGTTACAAATTGAAGCCTTCAGAAATAGTAGCACTTGCAGTGCTCAGCCGGTCCCCAGAGTAGAAATTATTATGTCTACTAAGTTAAGGTTAAAAAAAAAAAAAAAAAGCCCTAGGATTTAAATACTTTTGTAGAATAGTATTCTAGCTATTTTTCGAACTTGTGGTTGACTTCCAATGTGGTCCTAAACTAACCCCTGAACTATTTAAGAGTCTGTTGAGGTAGAGATTAGGTATGTTTACATTTCAAAAATAAATATTATAGCATTCATTCCTTTTCCCAAGCATCCCCAGTTTAGGGGCCTTTATAACTGGAAATGTATATCTCCATGATGTAGTTGAAAGGATTCTCATCCAATTTACATGCTAATGTGAGAATATATATTGTCTATGTACACAAACCATATAGTTTAGTAGTTTGCAACTTCCATCCAAAGTGGTTTTCATTCTCAGCATCTTTTCTAACCTAAAGATACACTGATTTCACAACATACCCATGACCAGTTGGTTGCTATTTAAAACATAAATTGCTAACAAAATCTATATATTACACACCCACAAATAAGCACATATTTCATAACAGTGAATAAGAAATATAGCATGTCTTCTATGTAATATACATCCACATTTTCTTACTTTTTTCTTCTTCCTTAACTGCATTTGATTTTTATGGGTTATTTCAAGTAACCTGATATTCCCATATTGTGAAATGATTCCAATCTAAGAAAATTGAACCTGCAGTAATGCAGATACAAGTAATATACAAAATTGAACCTTATTTAGTAAAATCTATTTATAACAAGATCACTTTAAAGCATTCATAAGTTAAAGTTGGTTCTTCTTTTGTCTGGGAAGCTCCTTATTTCACCTTCCATTTTGAATGACAGCCTTGCTGGGTAGAGTATTCTTGGTTGCAGGCCTTTGTTTTTCATTGCTTGAAATATTTTTTGCCATTCCTTTCTGGCTTGTGTTTCTGTTGAGAAATCAGCTGATAACCTTATGGGAGCCCCCTGATATGCTATTAGCTGTTTCTTTCTTGCTGCTTTTAGGATTCTCTCCTTATCTTTGAAATTTGCCATTTTCATGATGATGTGTCTTGGAATGGGCCTGTTTGGGTTCATCTTCCTTGGGACCCTCTGTGCTTCCTGAGTTGCATGACATTTTCTCTCCTCAAATTAGGGAAATTTTCCGTCATTACTTTTTCCAAACAGGTTTTCTATCCCTTGCTCCTCCTCTTCTCCTTCTGGTATCCCTATGGTACAGATGTTATTATGTTTCATGTTGTCCTGCAGCTCTCTTAAAACCTCTTCATTGTTTTTCAGTCTTTTGTCATTTTGTTGCACTGTCTGGGAATTTTTTTCTACATTGATCTCCAGCTCAATGATCTGATCCTCTGCTTTCTCTAGCCTGCTTTTGATTCCTTCTATTGTGTTCTTCAATTCAGAAATGGTATTCTTCATTTCCTCCTGGCTCTTATTGACGGTTTCTATGTTCTTTTTAATGCTGGTATAGTTCTCAGTAAGTTCCTTATAGCTCTCCTGGAGTTCTTTGTAGTTCTCCTGGAGTTGTTTATAGTTTTCTTTGAGCTTGCTGAGCTCACTGAACTTCTCTATCATCATAATTTTGAATTCCATGTCTGATAGGGTGCTTGCCTCTATTTCATTTTGCACTCTTCTTGGGGATTCTTCCTCTTCATTTGCTGAGGGTTTACGTCTTTGTCTCCTCATTTTAGGTGGCTCTTGTTTGTTTCTGGGTCTTAGATTGGCCTGCTTTGACTTACTTTCTTAGTAGTTTGATCTTCTGTGGTCTAAGCTATTTTTAAAAGCCCAGAGTAACCAACAAACTTATATCTTTACCTTACAGTCCTTCAAATATGTGAAACAATGCACAATCTCCCCAAGTTATGTCTTCTTTTAGCTAAAGCATAGCAGTTCATCTAGCTGTTTCTCATATGACAAAAACTCATTATTTTGTAAAGAATTTTATTTCATTTTCAACATTACCACTAAAATCTATAACCCAGAACAAAATACATCCCACAGTATGATATGACAAACACAAAGAACAACTTTTAAAACACTAAACTTTCTTGGAAACTATAGTTTGATTAATTCACTTCAAGATTATGTTTAGTTCCCAATATATCTCAATATTGAGTTTTGAGGAATTAAACCTTTTAGATATTTTTGACTGCCCCATAAATCATTTAAATTGGCATACAAGCTTTTTCTATTTATTCCTGTCAAACACATCTCATTGGTTTTAACACATCTTTTAAATCTAGTAAACTAATCTAAATATTGACTATGTCATTCATCTCTTTAGCTACTTGTCTAAACCTCAAATTTTTAAAACATTTTGTACAAGTGAATAAGAATTTATTGAAAAACATATCTTGCCATAGAACAGAGCTGTGTCATCATTATCACCAGATTATTTATATATAATTTTTTTTTTTACTATGATGATTTTTCTACTATGTATTAGATCTGCACTAAATTTTTTTTTTTTTTTTTAATTTTCAGCCAGGACATGTTCATTAATTTTAGAGAGAAGGAAAGGAACAGAGAGAGTGGAGGAGAGAAACATTGATGCAAGAAAAAGAAATACTCACTTTGCGTGCTTCTCATACATGAACCCACAACCCATGCATGTGCTCTGACCAGGAATCAAACCCATGACCTTTTGGTTTATGGGATGATGCTCCAATCAACTGAGCCATACCAGCCAGGGCTGCACTAAACCTTTTTATGCATTATTTTATTACATATTCATGAAAATGGGAATATTTTTAATATCCCCACACATAAAGAATATGAGGTCCAAAGGAGCTAAATTAAAACTCTAGTAGTCTTACTCCATAGCTGGAACTCTTCTACTAAGATGGATTGCTTCTTTCTTAGGAAATATTAAAAATTATTTATTTCCAAAAGAAAATTTTTTATTTGATTTCAAGAAAAGAAATTAGGGGCACAATAAGGAGAGGTATAATCATAAATTGTGAGGTTTTTGACTTGACTTCAGCTTTTAAGGCATTTCTTACCATATGCAAAGACTCAACACAGTACCATGTACTATGGAGCAGCCCTGTGCTTTGAAAGGGAACAGCTGGCACAAATTAATTGTCCTCTGAGTTCTCATGGGTTGTTAGCTTTGAGTATTGATCGTCTTCTGCATTATTTGCATTGCTTTAAAGGCTCTCTTTTGTCTGTATTCTTCTGTTCCTTTTTCTTTTTTGTATTGAATGTCTAATTTCATAAACTTTGAGAATTATACACCTGCATTGTTATTGTGCATGATCTTAAGATTAAAGTGTTTGTACTATGAAAATAAAGGAACACAGAAGACAGCAATAGATTAAATGATGAAAGAAAACTGCTTAACCAATTAATTCAATTTTGTCCTATTTACTGGTATTTAGCACTTTAGTATTGTATGGGGAAAAAATTAAAAACAAAAAACAAAAAACAAAAACTTGTCCCTTTACCTGTATTAAGTTCATTGGCTAAGGCTCTGTGAATTAAACTAACAAAGACAGGTTAACAAGAAAAAAGTAAATAGAAGTTCATCAACATGTGCATTATGAAGACACATGAATATATTCAGAGATGTGTAAGTCAAAAGGGTGATTGGAACTTGGGCTTATATAACATCTTAATAGAAACCATTTTTAAAGCAGTAATAAAACAAAGGAAGAGAACGTTGAGCTTCTAGTGATGAACAAATTCTGAGAAAGCAAATCTATGGGGAAAATAATGATAGTTAAGGGTTATTTTTAATAAAGCTGTTACGTAGGTTTCTCTGTTGCCCCCTCTGGGTTGATAAGGCCCTAGAGTTGGCTCTAGGTGATTAACTTTTGTCCTTCCTATGGGGGAGTAGCTGGGAGTGCTTTTACAAACCTACATCCTGCTTTCAGGCTAACAGGGAGAAAGCAGAGAGCTTTTCTTGTGTCTGTTTCTTCTCAATTGCCTTCAGAATAATCCTGTAGCAAATGGAAATACTTGGTGATATATTCTGCTACCCTTCCTTCCAAACGGATGTTAGGTCCAGGTTTCAGGAAAGCATAAGAACACTTCCTTTTGACTTTAATATTACTTACCTTATAGATTGCTAGGAAGTTGTGTGTAAAGGGCCTGCTTAGATAAAACACTCAGACTATACAGAAGTTAGTGGGAAGGGTAAAATTTTAGAAATGGATACTTACCAAAATCAGTGGTCTTGTGTTCTTTCGCTTACCCCTCAGGGATCCAAAAGGGCCTCCAAGGACTGTGGTTGGGAGACTGGGAGATGGAGGAGTTGTATTGTCTTTGGCTGCCACAGTGACTAAGGAAAGTTTCTAGCAGTTAATGGAGGGCCCAAACGTCAGGCACTGAACAAGGACAGTTCTGTCTGCGAATGTCTACAGTGTTCTTATCTACTATTATTTCCTTTAAGTTTAAGGTCTCTAGGAAACCATCTCTTATGGAGTAGGTTTAGCATTAAGGCTATAATCCCACACTTTGTGAAAGAAAAATGCAAAAAATAATTTGCTTTAATGCCTGAACTCTAAAATGAAAGCTAAGAAAGAACTCAGTCTTTTACTTCTAATTATCCCATAATATACAATATGACTTTGAGCTAGTCATTTACTCTGTCTATGCGTAAAAGTGAGGATGATGTGAATGTCACTGGGAGAACACCAGAATTCATTAACAATAGTGGAAGCATATTTTAAAATGTAATGTCATGTTTCAATGTGTAATCTTATATTTAAACTACTCAGGCACCACCCAGTTGCATTAATGCTCAGCAATCCTTAAGGTGACATAACAATTAATAAACCCAGTTTTGTAACAAGCATCATGGGCTATCCCACCTTATGGAAATTTTTCTGATTCATAAGCATGAAAGTTGTTCTATGGGTCAAGTCAATAAATTAAGAATAAGTGATGTAATTGCCTGATATGTGTTCCACAGTCCTCATTTTTAGCCTAAGGGAGGAATGAGATTTTAAACTTTCCATAACAATGGCTTTTTTCAGAGAATTAATGATCTACAGATATTGGCAATGCAAACAAAACCAATTGATTTCAAAACAAAGTCAGCCTCAATGAACAGATTGCAGGCTCCCCTGAGGCTCTGCCAAAGTCTCCATGTATGAAAGCATAACGGGACTATAAAAATGTAGAAAGCAAATGCTCAAATTGAGAGAAATGTGCATACTTGATAGTGATTCACACAAAAACCACTATCCTGTAAGTCAGGATCTTAGGTTCTTCTCCCAAATGTATTCCCAGTTAGTTTTGAGATTTAGAGCAAGTACTTTCACCTGAAGAGTACAATATTAGTATACTAAGAATTAATATATATCAAGCTCTAAGTATCTTTCAGGACTAGGCTTAGTGGCCCTCTTATCACAGTATTTCATTTAGTTCTCTCAACAACTGTATGAGGCATAAATCATTTTGATGTCTGTTTTTTGTTTGCTTGGCATTTTTTGTTCATTTGTTTGTGGTGTAGTAAATGGCTAAGTAATCCTAGAGCCAGTGCTCTTAATCACTACTCTAAAATTCTGGGATGTGTGTACATGGCCTACACAAGATAAAGTTAGTCTAATATATAAATATGCTTTAAAGGTAAAAAGATTTCTACAAATGCAAGTTATTAAGAAAAAAATCTGCTAAACAGAACCTGCCAGTCCAAAAGAATTAATGCATTTGATGTGTCAAAAGGAGATCATGAATTATTTGTTAGTTATTCAATGGTAGTGTGAGTGAATAAAGGGTCACATACTGCACCTCACAAGCTCACGGGAGGCCCACATATGTGTAAGGCTTACAAACTCAGAGACCTAAAGTAACTACCTAGGATGGTCCGAAATTTAGTTAGCTTCCTAACTAAAAGCAAGTCATGGCAGATACTCATGTCCTAGCCTGGTATCTTCCTTGACAAAGTTCAATTGTTACCTAAACTGAACCTGCCTATTGTCTTTTTGCATCTACAAAAACATGCTTTTGGAATGTCAGAGTAATCCCTTATTTTCCAGACACCTCAGGGCCCAATTTCCCACCAGAGCAAGAGATTATAGACCCTCTCATTGTTGTCTTGTTCTCCCACATACCATCTCTGTGTGCTGTAACTATTGTTAACTTTCTTATATCTACCAATGTAAAAGAAGCATGTGTCTCTTCATTTTACTTTTTATCCATGATCAGAGATTTCTCCATGTTGCTTTCTCCCACTTCCCTAATCTATCACCAATGGATTTCATGTAACCCCATTATGTATTCTCTTTAGACTCAGATATAGAAAATAAGGTGCAAAACTGCAATTTTGTGAAGCGTTTTCTCAATCCACTGATATTTTGATTCTCAGCACTTGTCATCAGTTTGGCTCAAATAAACTCACAAAAATTATTATCTACAGGTTTGGAAGTTTGTTATGTGGACAGTACAGATATGAGATGGGAATAAAGAGAATAGCAAGAAAACTGCCAATCAGTGAGTAGAAAGGCCTTTTCTTCAGTTTCTTTCTGTATGCCAGTGAAGATCTTGGGGTCTCCGTGGGTCGCTGCCCCGCCTGGTGTTATTGGTATTGTAAGAACAAGCCGCACCCAAAGTCTCGCCTCTGCTGAGGTGTTCCTAATGCCAAGATCTGCGTCTTTGACCTGAGACAGAAGAAGGCAAAAGTGAATGTGTTCCCCACTCTGTGGCCACATGGTGTCAGATGAATATGAGCAGCTCTCCTCTGAAGCCCTAGAGGCTGCCCGTATTTGTGCCAACAAGTACATGGTGAAAAGCTGTGGCAAAGAAGGCTTTCATAGCCGAGTGCGACTCCACCCCTTCCACGTCATCCGCATCAACAAGATGCTGTCCAGTGCTGGGGCTGGCAGGCTCCAGACAGGTATGTGAGATGCCTTTGGAAAACCCCAGGGCACAGTGGCCAGGGTCCACATTGGTCAGGTCATTATGTCCATCTGCACCAAGCTGCAGAACAAGGAGCATGTGATTGAGGACTTACACAGAGCTAGGTTCAAGTTCCCTGGCCACCAGAAAATCCACATCTCCAAGAAGTGGGACATTACTAAGTTTAATGCTGATGAATTTGAAGACATGGTGGCTGAAAAGTGGCTCATCGCAGATGGCTGTAGAGTCAAATACATCCCTAATCATGACCCCCTGGAACAATGGTGGGCTCTGCACTCCTGAGTTTCTCCTTTGTTAGGAGAAACCCACCAATAAATCCTACTTCATGTAAAAAAAAAAAAAAAATGGATTTCTGAAATCTAGAAATCCATGTGGCTTGCCCTTTCTCAATGGGCACCTACAAGCATTTCATCATCCCATTAATGATCTAAATGTCTATTAACATCTCAACACACCCATAAGCCTAGGTACTCTGGTATTCCACATCCTAAGGGATACACCTATTATAAGAAGTACTGTTGACATGAAGGCCAATGGGAAAAGTACAAAGACCAAGAAAGTTGGCACAGTGCAACCAGTCACCAGCCACAGAACAACTTTGTAGACTACCAATTTCTAAACCAAGACATTTTTTCCTTTGAATTCAGATTTAACTGTAAATTAAAATACAGATATTTCCTACTATAAACTAAAACCTTGTATATAAAATTTCTTATGCCACAAACTTGGTCTCCACTTTTTATAAACTGAACAGATACCTGAAGGACCAAGGTTTCCAAGTTATTATTATATGAGTTTCTGAACCTGTCTCTTTAAGGCTTTTCTCTCATGACTTAGCAGCCCCCATGTGCCATCAAATGTAAAAGATTCCATGATCCTCCTTCCTTGAGAGCCCAACAGACCATTCAAGCTTCACCTCCCAGAACACCAGAGCTATATCCTTGCTAGGCACTGTCAGACAAAAGCCAAGTTCAAACTGAGCTGAAGCTCTGTATATAACACCATAGTCTTAAGCCTTATGTTCACCTTACAGAATAGCTAATGCTTCATCTTTTTGAAGTCACTTTTGAAAATCTTCTGGAAATTCTTCACCACACTTCCAGAAAATACAGGTACATATGTACTCTTTCATTTCAGGGTATTTGGGGACTTACTGAAGTTAGTCAGCAAAACATGTCAGAAGCTTCAGGTCTTCCCTATCCTAAAGCTCAGCTTGGGACTCAGAGCCCATTACAGACATAAATAATATTCCCTGAAAAATAGTAATTAAATGTCTGTAATATTCTCCACTCCTCCAATATATGACATTGATACTCACCATTCACAGATATTATGTACTATAAAGTCACTGTGAGCACTGAATTAAGAAATACTGAACTATTGTTAGTAGAGAAATACAGGGTTAGGTTCCTGTGAGCCCTGGTCTCAGTACTTTAATCAATCAGCCAAGACAGACCTTGTTTCATCTGTGTTTCTGTTTAAAAACAAGTTATTGAATACATATTTTGTATTCATTGAAAGTGAACTCACAGTCAACTGTGCTCTAAGTCATGTCTGAATAAAGCATATTTATCACATGTATTTTCTCAATAAGATACATCACAGCCTTCTTGCAATTAGAAGCACTAGACAGCCCTTCTGCACTATACATACATAGGGGCTATTTTAAACAGTGAAGTCCCTAACAAAAAAAGCAGATAGGCAAAAAAACAAGTCTCACTAAGTTAGGAAGATTAAAATCATATCAAACATCTTCTCTGAACCAAATGTTATGAAATTAGAAATCAATCACAAGGAAAAAACTGAAAAACACACAAAAACATGGAGATTAAATAATGTTAATAAACAATGAATGGATTAATAATTAGGTCAGGGGAAAAATCAAAAGATACCTTAAACACTGGTTGGTGTGGCTCAGTGGATTGAGTGCCACCTGGGAACCCAAAGGTCACTGGGTTCGATTCAGAGTCAGGGCACATGCCTGCACTGCAGGCCGAGTCCCCAGTTGAAAGCATGCAAGAGGCAACCACATATTGATGCTTCTTTCGCTCTCCTTCTCCTTCCCTTCTCTGTCTCTAAAAATAAATAAATAAAATCTTTTAAAAAATTTTTAAAAAATACTTTGAAGCCAACGAAAATGAGAACACAACACAAAATCTATGGGACACAGTGAAAGCACTCCTAAAAGGGAAATTCACTATATTACAGACCTACCTCAAGAAATGAAAAATATCAAATAAACAATCTAACTTTACACTTAATGGAACTAGAAAGGAACACCAAACAAAACCCAAAGTGAGTAGAATAAAGAAAATAATAAAAACCAGAGCAAAAATAAACAAAATAAAGTCTAAAAAATATTACAAAAAAACATATGCACACACGCCCGCACGCACAACATAGACACAGAGCACAGACAACAGTGTGGTGTTAGCCAGAGGGAAAAGGGGATGGGGGATAAGTGAAGGTGGGCAAATGGGGGAAAAATGTGGGTAGAAAGGGACTTTGCTTAGGGTGATGGGCATGCAATGCAGTGTGCGGGTGATGTTTGTTGAGTTGTACACTCAAAACCTGTATGATTTTATGAATCAGCATCATACCAGTAAATTAAATTTTAAAAGTTAAAAAAAAAATTAATGAAACCAAGAGCTGAATCTTTGAAAAGATAAATAAGATGGACAAAATTCTAATCAGGTACATCAAGAAAAAAGGAGAGAGGATTCAAATAAATCAAATTAGAAATGAAAGAGGAGAATTAAAAACTGACACCATAAAACTACAAAGGATTATAAGAAAATATTATGAATAATTATAGGCCAACAAATTGGACAACCTAAACAAAATGGAAAAATTACTAGAAACATACAATATTTTAAAAAATCTGAATTGACATATTTCAACTAACAAAATTGAAGCAATTAAAAAAAAATCGAAACTCTCAACAAAGTGCCAGATGTGATGGCTTCACAAATGAATTTACCAAACATTTAAAAGCCTGTCTTTCTCAAACTATTTCAAAGAATTTAAGAGACGAAAAGGCTTGCAAACTCATTTTATGAGGCCAGCATTATCTTAATTTAAAAACCAGATAAAGTCACTATGAACAAAGAAAATTATGGGGCAATATCCCTGATGATCATAGATCCTAAAATCCTCAACACGATGTTAGCAAACAAGATCCAGCAACACATTCAAAAGATCATATTCCATGAGTAAGAGGGATTTATGTAAGTTTAGTACAATATCTGCAAATTAATAAATGTGATACACCACACAGAATAAAGGATAAATCCACATGATCATATCAATAGATGCAGAAAATGCACTTATTGAAATCCAGTACTCATTTATGATAAAAACTTTCAGCAAAGTGGAAATAGAGTAAACGTTCATTAAGGTAATAAAGGCCACATATAACAAACTCACAGTCAACATCATACTCAATGGATAAAAACTACAAGTGTTTCAGAAACAAGACAATGACGTCAGCTTTCACCTCTTTTATTCAACATAGTAATGAAAGTTCTAGTCACAGCAATCAGACAAGAAGAAATAAAAGGTATCCAAATTGAAAAGAAAGAAGGTAAACTGTCATTATTTGAAGGTGAGATGATACTGTGTATATAGAGAACCCTAAAGATTCTGATCATCAAAGCAAAACAAAACAGAACAGAACACATTCAGTAAAGTAGCAGGATACAGAATAAATATCCAGATATCAGTTGAATTTTTATACACCAACAAAGAACTACCAGAAAAGGAAACTAAGAAAGCAACCCCATTTCAATTGTATCAAAAAAAAAAAAGAAAGAAAGAAAGAAAGAAAGAAAGAAAGAAAGAAAGAAAGAAAACAAAAGAAAAAAAGAAAAATTTAAGCAATGAGGTAAAAAGACCTATACTCAGAAAATAAGACAAGACACTAAAGAAATTGAAGTTATAAATAACTGGAAGCATATACCGTGTTCATGGGTAGAAAGAATTAACAATACAGATTCAACACAATCTCTGCCAAGATGCTGAAACCAGTGGCAATTTCACAGAACTAGAACACATATTTCAAAAATTTATAAGAAACCACTGAAGACCCAAAAGACATAGCAATCTTAAGTAAGAAGTACAAACTTGGAGGAATTATGCTACCTGATATCAAACTCTACTATAAGGTCATAGTAATCAAATCAGTCTGGTACTGGCATAAAAACAGACACATAGATCAATGGAACAGAATAGAGAGCCCAGAAATAAGCTCACAGCTTTATAGCCAATTAATATTTGACAAAGGAAGCAAGCACATACAATGGAGTAAAGGTAGTTTATTCAATAAATGATGTTGTGAAAATTAGATTTATACATGCAAAAAGAAAGGAAGGAAGAAAGAAAGAAAGAAAGAAGAAAGAAAGAAAGAAAGAAAGAAAGAAAGAAAGAAAGAAAGAAAGAAAGAAAGAAAAGAAAAGAAAAGGAAAGAAACGAAACTGGATCAAACTTCTTACACCAAGAAAAAACTCAAAGTAGATTATTAAAAACTTAAATGTTGGACTTCAAACCATAACAACCCTAGAAGAAAACATAGGCAGTAAAATCTCAGATATTTCTCCTAGCAATATTTTTACTGACATATCTACTCAGGGGAAAACTGAAAAAAATAAACAAATGGGACTACATCAAACTAAAAAGGTTTTGTACAACAGAGAAAATCATTAACAAAATGAAATGGGAGAACATATTTGTCAATAGTACATCTGATAAGGGGTTAATTAATCCAAAATATAAAGAACTTAGAAAATTCTACACCAAAGAAACAAGCAATCCAATTAAAAATGAGCAAAGGACCTGAATAAACAGTTCTCCAACAAAGATATAACAGTTGGCTAATAGAAAATGCTCAAGTATTAATCATCAGAGAAATGCAAGTTAATACCACAGAAACATATCACCTTACACTTGTAAAAATGGCTATATCAGTAAATCAACAAACAGCAAGTGTCGGCAAGGATGTGGAGAAAAGGGAACCCTCTTGTACTGCTGGTTGGAATGCAGATTGATGTAGCACTATAGAAAGCAATTTGGAGTTACCTCAAAAAATTTAAAATGAAACTGCCTTATGACCCAGAGATTCTACTTCTGGGAAAATATCTGAAGAAATCCAAAATACTAATTCAAAAGAATATATACACCACTATATTCATTTCAGTGTTATTTACAATAGTCAAGATTTAGAAGCAACCCAACTGACCATCAGTAGATGAGTGGATAAAAAGCTGTGATATATTTATCAACGGAATACTACTCAGCCATAAAGATGAAAAAAAGCTTACCTTTTGTGACACCATGGATGGACTTAGAAAGTATTTTGCTAAGAGAAATAAGCCAGCCAGAGAACAACAAACACCATATGAGCACACTCATATGTGGATTCCAATGAACAAAATAAACTAACAAATAAAATAGAAACAGTCTCATAGATACAGAGACCAGACAGACATATGTCAAAGGGGAGAGGTATTGATGGGTTGGGTGAAAAAGGTGAAGGAATTAAGCAAAGGAAAAAAATGTATTGACACAGACAACAGTATGGTAATTACTAGAGAGAAAGAGGGTAGGAGGCTGTAGAAGAATGTAAAAGGGGGATAAATGGTGTGTTGGAAAAAGAGTTGAGGTGGTGAACACAAAGTACAATATACAGATGATATAATATACAATTGTACACTTGAAACCTATGTAACTTTATTAACCAATGTTACCCCAATAAATTCAATACAAAACTGAAATATGTGAAAAACTTACATTAAACAGACTAAGAAAGGGTATTTGTTTACAACATGAAAGCTGAAACAAGAAGGCAGAGCATTGCCTTATGACCCTAGATGGGAACATGAACAGCAAACTACTCTAACTTTTTACAGCTCTGCCCATGAACATAAATGACTGTGAAAGCACCATGAGTATTGATTCTGAGGTTGTAAATATATTGCACCAGGTAGGCAAATTCACAAATACGGAATCTACAAATAATGAGGATGGACTAAATATTCACCCCATCAGTTCCTTACTACCCATTTCCTAAGGGCCTGTAACATTTCACCTCCTAAAGTCAATATCCTTAATTGCCAAATTTTGAACCCTCCAATGCACTTTTCTTCCCACAATTTCTGAGCTAGCATTTTATAAATAGTCATGTAATAGGGCATTGAATTTGACCCTATTGTATGACTATGTGTACGCAATACAAATTCCTATCTTAGTGAGCCCTGTACCCTAAAGGACTCCAATCCTGTTCCCTTCAAGCATACAAGTATGATTGTTTTGTCACTGTGCAAATCAGGCTTTATTTCTCAAGTACTAAATCTTTCATATATGTTTATAGGAAAATGAAAATCCCACCTCTCCAGAAATTCTTGCTGAAATTTAAAAAGATGAAAGTCAAAATGTAAGACTAATATATGATATATAAATGCAGACTTCAGTTTTAGTTATGTTCTTCTTTTTAGATGGTGCACTTTATATAATCTTAATATTGTTAACAATCTCAATATTATTAATAATCTATCATGATTGCAAGGATCTAGGAGAAAAGTAAAATTTTATATTTTTACCTCTTACTGCTCAGCCTAAGAAAGCTGAATAGAAGGAAGATCTAAAATAGTTATATTTTGCTTCTTTTCCTTTTTAAAAATAATATTTTCTATTTCTGTTCAAATATGGGCTAATTCTATGTCATAATAGAAGTCAATTGTTCCTTCATTTCTTTTCTGCTACCTGAAAAATCTTGTAAGATGCCTTGTGATAGACTTTTTGTTCTAAGACTGCTTAGGAATTTATAAAGGATCTGAGCCTAAGGGGAAATGGGAAAAGTCACTGTTGTGACATACATAATGACAATGTGGCAAGATAGAAACTAATATAATATTGTACATCAATTATAATTTGAAAATGTAAAAAAAAAAAAAAGTACAGATAGAACTCAGAATTCCAGGCCAAACATTAATTGGAGAATCCATAGGAATTGATTCTGGCTCTGCTTTTGGCCCCATGCCCTAAAAAGCCCAAGGTAAATCACAGCCTACAAGTCTCAAGAGAAGACCTTGTGGCCTTCTTGATCAAGTTCGCAGTGAGTTTATTTTTACCTTAGGGTGTATTACTGGATATGATCACTAGAATATATTCTATCTTTCTAAACAATCAAGGTATGACCCATTTTAATTTATAGTGACTTTTGCTTGGTCACTATGCACTTATTTCTGATTTTATAATTACTGAATCTTTTCAGGGTTAATTAACAAACTCTTGAATGTTTATTATGAGTTACACCTTTTTCAGAATTTAGTGAGAGATGAAGTCATTTACAAAGGCCATGCCTTGAAAGTATTTACAAAGTAGAGTTGTGCTGTCCGACACAGTATCCACTATCCATACGTGGTCATTTAAGATGAAATTCAATATAATGAAAATTCAGCTTCTCAACTGAGCTAACCACATTTCAAATGCTCAGTAGGCACATGTGGCTAGATGCTGCCATATTGGACAGTGCAGATTTCCATCATCTCAGACATTTCTATTCAAATGTGCTGAGCTAGAGTGATACTCATTCAAATGAGTTAGTTAAAAAGAAAGGATGAATTTAGAGTTTGGTTCAATAGCTTAATTTCTTTATTTCAAAGAGACTAGTTTATGGTTGATAGTCCATAAAATACAGTAATATTTTTTTCTGCAGTTGGTGGAATGTGGGGTAGAAAGAATGTGACTTTCACACAAATTAGGCTTTTCTTTCCTTCTCTCATTTCTTCCTCCCCACCTCTTTGTCTTTCTCTCTTATTCAGGTGCCAGAATTATTCTGGATCATGTGTGTACTAGAAAGGAAGAGGGAGGTTTTGTCTCTCTATTGGGAGGAAATGAATCAGGAAGTGGGAATTCCTGCTACTCATATGAGTATTCTTAGATTCACTTACTCTTGCATATTGATTGCCCAAGTGAGCTCACTCTATTTACCTAACCTAATAAAATTGACCTTTTTGCTTTTCAAAATAATTTTTCACAAGAGTTTATATCCTGTTCAATTGCCAATTATTCCATTTCCTTCTTTACAACTTGTTTTCTCATACCAGCTTTCAGTGCATATCTATGCTACATCATACTTACTAAATTATCAGATGTGCATTTAATACATGTTCAGTGCATTATTTTACCACAGCACTTAGCACAGTACTTAATATATGGTAAGTTATTAGTAAATGCTGCTTATTATTTAGAAGAAAATTATTTAGAAAGTGCAATGATAACTAAACTACTACAAAATGGGATTAAATAAAAGTACAACCTTACAAAGTCTATTAAAAATACAAAATGCGCCCTGGCTGGTAGCACAGCGGATAAGGCACCGGCCTGGGAACCCAAAGGTCTCAGGTTCGATTCTGCAGCCAGGGCACATAACCAGGTTGCAGGCCGGGTCTCCAGCCAGGTCTGTGGCTGGAGGCAGGTGAAATGCAACCATACATTGATGTCTCTCTCCCTGTCTGCCTCTCTCCCTTCCTCTCTTTAAAACAAAAAGAAAGAAAGAAAGAAAGAAAGAAAGAAAAAAAAATACAAAATGCAATCCAATTTTCTTAGTAAAGAGCAATTGTTTGAAATCATTTAAAAATGGTATGATAAATTTTGTGCTGTAATTCCTAACCATACCAACTGCCTTTAAAAAAATGAGATGCAAGAAGCACTCATTTTCTGCTTGACAATTAATTCATCTTTCTTCATAACCACTTCCTTTATTCTCAACCCAATTTGTATCATTGACAGCATTAAGTCTTCTCATGTGTATATGATGATCACTCCAGTGTATTATAACTCGACTCTTTGGATTTACAAAGATTTCAAAGTTATGCCAATTCACATACATTTTTAATTACATGCTTTTATTTGCTACAGTTTTGCTCTCTTTAATATCTATACATTTTTATCAGTGTTAAATTCTTTTTGATCTTGAAGTCATTAATGAATATCTTGAATATCATCTCAGTAACTATTTTTTTCATACTTTTCCCCACAATTCAGACAAAGATATTACTTCACTGAATGTGACTGCCCATTCATTCGAAAACATCCTCCAGATTCAATGATTGCTTTAGACTTGCTGTGCAGAGAGCTGTCAAATGTACAGCTTTATTTTATTGCTTGTTGTTGCTCTGGCAGCTACTACTATCTGTAGTTTATTCTGCTTTTCTTGTTAAAAGTAAATTTATAAAGCATTAAAGAAAAGCATTAAAGACAGATAAGCACTAAATGGAGTCTTTTAGGAAATGAGAAATTTTTCAAACCAGAGGCACTTTCCTTCACTGCTGGTGGGAACAAAACTTGCTATAATTTTTTCCAAATGTAATTTGACAGTACACATAAAGAGACTCTTTTAAAAGGTATAGGGAGGTGAATACTTAAGTAGCCATTAAAAAAATACTGCATAAAATGAAAAAGATCAAAGATTTTCCTGCTTGATGGGGGCTATAGATGCTAATTTCAGGTCTAAGAAGTATCAACTATTGTATTATTCCATTATACTTTTCTTGTGAGATGATAACCCAAAATGGTTAACTCTACTCAATGGAGAATATGTTTTTGTACAACTCCAAATAATTCACCTCTCTCAAATACTGAACTTTTCACTGTTGAGAATGGAGGAATAAATGGGGAATCATAAGTTTATTTGGAAAAGTCTGCACAAATATCTGTTGACTATAATTTAGTTAACATTTCTTTGCAACATTTCTTTGGTGGATCCTAGACCACTCTTATTGGATTATGAACATAGTTCTTCATAATTATAAAACTGTGAATAAAGCATTTAGAAAGATATACTATTCATTAATCTGTTCAAGAATGCTTTTAATGATGAGCTCTGATTATTGCTCAGTTGTTTACCTTTATCATTCCTATAAGCATGGTACTTTGTGATTTTTACCATGGTTTCATGTATAACTTTCTTTTAAAAGAGATTTTTTTTCCATTTGATCTCCCAAATGACAGTAAATTCATGTATTAAAATATTCTTCCAATAACTATTTTTTTTTCAAGTGCCTGAAAAGATTTAACAGACCAATTTTTTTTTTTTTTTTTTTAAGATTTTAGTCATTATTTTCAGAGAGAAGGGCAGGGAGGGAGGAAGAAAGGGAGAGAAGCATCAATGTATGGTTGCCTTTCACCCACCTCCAGCCAAGAGCCTAGCTGGAGGCCTGGCTTGCAATTTGGCTATGTGCCCTTGCCGGGGAATTGGACCAGCAACCTTTGGGTTCACAGGCCAGCGCCAATCCGCTAAGCCATACCACCCAGGGCTAACAGACCAATCTTTTACACGTAAACTAAATAGACTTTAGGTTTAGCTATTTCATCATACACTACCCACTTGAAGCAAAACATGACCATAATGAAATAGTTATTTAAAGGTTATATTGACCTTCTCTCAGTCTTTGGATGTTAACTAGTATTGGTTAGCAACATTACCTGAACTCAACATAAATCACAAATCATGATTGCTATTTAAGAATCCTTGCTTGCCAGTGGCATTGTGCTAATTACTTGGTGATTTCACAAATGACATTTACCACCTTTTAAGTGTTTTCTTAATTGCTTGCTATACCTTTAAAATGAGATGAATATACATCTTTCCACCCTAAAACTGATATTTTTAAATGCTGAGATGTTATATTTTCATCATTCAAATTACAATGAATATTATTTGGTTTCTAAAAAAGAGAGAAGGTGAGTCTGGTCCCATTTTATAGGTGGTGTTCTTAATTATAATCTTAAATTAATTAAAGTTAAATTTATTATTTTTCATAAATAGTCTTCCAACATAACTATTTTATAAGCAATAATCCCCTCATGTTTTATTCAGAAAAAGCAGTGCATGTTTTGTCATAAGTTTATTTGATGTAGTTAAGTACCTTTTGTTTATTGTCGATTAGCAGCTTCTACTATCTTCTTTTAAATTATTGCATTTTCTGTATTTTATTTCTAAATCTATTGTATTTTTTGTATTTTATTATTTGAACAAAACAAGTTATTAAAAGAAACATAATTTTATTTTTATTTCCACATGCCTAGAGAAGATGGTAGAGAAGAATCATCTTCTCTACCAGGGTTGGGAAAAATGGCAGAGAGAAAGAAAATAAAACTCTTGATTTCAAAAACATTATAAATGTCAATATTGTATCAAGATATTTATATTAAAACAATTTTTTAACTGCAATGGCCCAATACAATAGCAAGAGTAAGCTATGGAGTAAAAACAATGTTAAAAATTACAAACCAAGAATATAGAGGCAATTATGACATTATTTATTTTAAATTTATTGCCATGTGATAATATGTGGAAAAATTATTTCACCTATACTTAGTTCATCTTACTGCTGCAGTAGAAGTAAAAGCTACATGTTGGGAATATAAGGACTTGAGAGAAGGGAAGATTAACTGATTTGGACATGTTACAGCTTTTCAAATAACTGCCCTCATATGTGAGGTTTTGGATTATACATACATTGGCATAAAACCAATAATTGAAATACTTCCAGCTTTCTGAAAGATAGGGTAATCAATCAAGACAACTGTGTGCTTACGAATGTCAATATCAATACAAGCTCACTGCAAAGATAAAGAAAGAGAGTATTGCATGTGCTTGTGAGAGCTTGTGTGTGTGTGTTCAATGTTTGGCTTTTGGAGAAGCAGACCGCTAATACAGAAAAAAAAAAAAAAAAAAACAATAGGCAAAGAGCTGTGCATTTTGCATGTGTTCTACTTTGAATCTCATTAACTGAATATATAACCTTGGGTAATTGACTCAATAGAGCCTTCTGAGCCTTAATTTCCTTCTCTATCAAGAATGGAATAATGTGTGGAAATATTTATGTGAAAGTGAATGTTTTAAACCATTTCTATTCATTTCAGTATTAAAATAGAAATAATGATAGAATTAAACAAACTTCGGAATTACTCATCCAACATGAGGAATTTGAAGGGAGAGACTCAGAGAAGGTAAATGACTGGACAAAGGTAACAACATTCAAAAGTCATGGGTTTTGGAATCAGAGATATTTCAGAATCACAATTTTATAATTTTCAGTTGTGTGAATCTATTTTTTAGACAAACATTTAATTACTAGAAAAAATAGAAATAAATTAAATCCCTCTTTACCATGTTATTAACACTTTTATTTTTTATTCATTAAACATTTTATGAAAGATTCTGGCAAAAAAGAAAAATCCAATTTGTTTCATCAATTATTAAATTGGCAAGAGAATAATGTCTAAAATAGTTAAAAATAAAGGTTGCTAGATAATCTAGATATTTAAAATTTTGTTGATCAAGATTTAATTTGGCATGATCTCTCTTCAAATACTTTTGAAGGTTGGGATGGTGCATAGAATTCAAGGTTCTGTTCTTTGGAAAAGAATTTTCTTATTGATATTAATTTTTCTTCTTTTTTAGATTAATTTATTATTGCTCTATTACAGGTATCCATTTTATCCCCATTGTTCTCCCCACCCACCCCCATCTCCTCTCCCACAGTCAATCCCCACCCTGTTGTCCATGCCCATGGGTCATTTATACATGTTCCTTGAGTAAACCTTCCCCTTTCCCCACTTCCCCACTTCCCCCTTCCCCTCTGGTCACTGTCAGTCAGTTCCTTGTTTTCATGCCTCTCATTCTATTTTGCTTGTTTGTTTGTCAGTTTCCTATATTAGGTGAAATCATATGGTATTTGTCTTCTCTGTCTGGCTTATTTCACCAAGCATAATACTCTCCAATTCCATCCATGCTGTCACAAAAGGTAGGAGTTCCTTCTTTGTTTCTAATGCATAGTATTCCATTGTGTAAATGTATCAAAGTTTTTTGATCCAATCATCCACTGATGGGCACTTAGGCTGTTTCTAGCATTTGGCTATTGTAAATAGTGCTGCTATAAACAGAGGGGTGCATAGGTTCTTCTAAATTGGTGTCTCAGGATTCTTCAGGTATAATCCTAGTGATTTTTCTTATCAATAATAATTAGATATATTCCTTGTTTTAGGACTTAATGATATTCTAAAAGTAATTATTTGATGAAAGCAACAATATAATTTATGAAATAAATCAGAAGAATCTAAACTACAGCTTAGGCTATATCACATCTATTTATTCATTAATGTATCCAAACCCATTTGAGCATCTACCACGTTACATACTCCTATATATTTAGTTACATGTTTATGGATGCAAAGGTGAACCAGATATCCTATCCATAGGGAACTCATAGTGTATTATGAGAGCAAGTGCACATGCGTGCACCACACACACATACACACAGATACCATGAAAGTATCAAATAATCAGTTGTAATTGAAAAATGAAAAGTTATTTAAAAATAACCAAGAAAAATTTAAACCAATTCTTGAACACTGGATTGTACTTGTGCATGTGATTCACACCATAACAAAGACAGAAAAGCAAGTAAGTTTGGATGGATGACAGGTTATGCAAAAAAAAGAAAAAGAAAAAGAAAAAGAAATAACTGTTTTCCAGTTGCTTCTTTGGGCCTGACCTCACACTTACCATGTTAGAATTTTGCTACCTAGCTTCATTTTTTAGCATGAGAGAAGCAAACAGTTAAACTGGCAAGTTAGGAAATGTAATATATTGAATTTGATTATATACCAAAGAATGCAGAAAATCCTTTGTAATTTCTTTAAATACATATTTTTAAAAGACAGCAGACAATATTCATAGAGTATCTGTTTGCTGTGCTTTAAGCAACAAAGCAATTTTATCTCCCATGGCTGAAACAAGAAAACCTGAAAGGCTAAAGTGAGGGTTTTGCACTATTATACCTCCTTTATTAAACCTTCTTTATCGTTAGCTTGCACTTCACAATGGAAAAGAAGAGGTAAAATACTGCTGTACAAATTTCTAGAATTGAAACATGAAACATCTAAAATGTTGCAACCCTGTAAGTATTTTTCATCTACTTTTTATCATTACTGTTTTGCATCTAGCAAGAGTAAATGACATCCCCCAAACCAGCTATAGTATAGTCTTTGTGTTTCTGGGAAATAAGTCAATTTCACAGGACCATCAATGCAGATGTGTAGCCTGACAGGAACTGGGACCTATCATAAAATTCTCATACACACAGCCTAAAAGGGAGGGGCCTGGCAAAATGAAGTCTTTCCTCCCACTTGCTGATTTATCACCATCAACAAGAAGCCAGAGGGTAAGGAAGCCTTTGGTGAGTTCATTGGGTTGGCTTCCCTTTGCAGACCAGGGTATTGAAATATACATGATGGATCCAGAGGGCACAAGTAACCTACCTTATCAAACATCATTTTCCACCAACCTACCTCTGCTCCGAGAAAGTTCAGGGAAAAAAAAAAAATTATTCTTTTTTAATGAAGATAATTCCCTGATTTAAGGATATGTGACCTACTAAATTCTGACTTCTAGGACTGATCAATAACAGGTGATGACTCACATTATGAAAGAATTTACATAACACTTTATGAGTAGGTCCTTTGATGTAGTTATGAAACTGATTTATACAAGTGATTTTAGATACACGAAGTCTGTCCAGAAAAAGTCCAGCCATCATTAACATAATGAGAATAGTTTATATGGCATCAATGTAACCTGGCAGCCAAGGAGAGTAGATTGAAATGTGCATGTGTGAACAATGATGACTTCATTGTACTAGTCAGTGGGGGCAGTAGATGCTGTTGAGTGAGCATGTGTACTGTGTGGTCGTCTCATTCAAAATGACTGAGCAAGTAGAGCAATGAATCTGCATCAAATTTTGCATTAAGCTTAAACATTCCTTCTCAAAAACTGATTTGGAAGGCTGCAGTTATGGGCAACTGGTGAGTGGCAGCTTCATCACAACAATGCACCTGTTAATTAACCACATCTTTGCACAGTTTTTTGGTGAAATGTCAAATCACCAGGTGACTCAGCCCAACTACAGTCCATATTTGACACCCTGTGACCCCTGGCTTTTCCCAAAACTAAAATCACCTTTGAAAGGGAAGAAATTTCAGAACATTAATGAGATTCAGGCAAATACAATGGGAAGCTGATGGCAATTGGGAGAACTGTGTGAGGTACCAAGGTGCCTACTTTGAAGGGGACTAACGCATTATTGTCCTCTGTACAATGCTTCTTGAATCTTCAGCAGATGCCTCTATTTTTCATATTACATGGATGGATACTTTCTGAACAGTTCTCATATCCGTTAATAAGTATTGATAAGCAAAAATCTGCTCATGTATGACTGTATCACTATTACCTAATTTAGTGTAATTAATTTAATGTAATTAAATTTAGATACCTTCCTTCCTGCTTATTTTGTTTTACCTAGCACTAGAAAGTACATTGTTTATGGAAGTAGGTGTTTAACAATCATTCTTTTTCTTTTGTGTTGAATCACATTGAGATGAAAAGAGAGGCTGTCATGACTTCAGAAATGAGATTTGAATACTTGTCTTCTTTAACTTCTTGATAGTCAAGTTATAGACTAACTCCCCATAGACTTCTCTATGTTAAAAAGAAAAATGAAAGAAATATGGTTAACATAATCCACTGCTACTAATTCAACAACATCCCTTTTACCAAGAAAAATGAAATCAAGGGCCAATATAAGAAACAGATAGTTGGACTCTTTATGAATTGCAACTCTAGAAATGTATCGATTTTTAATGGTAAAAACTATTTTTCCCAGCCCTTCGTTATGCCTCCCCTTACATTAATTTTATTTTCCTCTTAATAATACACATCAATTTGGGTTATTATTATGCAAGACTTCTTTTGTTTCCTTCAGAAAATGGGAGATTCCTTCTTAAAAGACAAGAGGACAGAAAGAAAATTAAAAAATGACAATGGGGAAGAGATGCCAAAACCAGAATTAATACTCAGAAATTCCAAATGATGTTGTAATTCCCAGAGGAAAATGTTTATTTATATGACAGTTAATTATTTATAGAAATAAAACTCAGGAAAATTCCATTCTCACTGTTTTAATCTGCAAACACTGTCCCTTGAGGCCTTGTCTCTTGCCATATGAGTTTCCATTCTCAGAATCAGAAGTCCCTGTTTGCTCCTGATTTTGATACTGCCTTTTAAAAAATTATTTTAGTCATAATAACACTGATTTTCTGTGTTAATAGAAGTCCACTATTTTAAAGTCTGATTGTCTTTTTAAAAATTTCCCCATTTGTACAACAAAGACACGAATTTAGAATTTTTAATGGTATTCAAAAGCCAGCACCAGCTGACTGTGCTTGCTTGACCAACATAATCATCTGGGGCAACACAATTCAGTTTCTACAACTTAATGGCCCTGTTGCATGTGTTTAATAATTTCCAGGCACAACTTCATACCCCAGAAGAGTCAAAGAAAGACCCAGATAATATTAAGCTTGACAAATGAGAAACAGAAGAATGAGAGGGTGAAGGCAATCATTTACTTAAAACACATGAAACTCAAAATTTCCTGTTTTCAAAGAGAGAGGAGCTGTTAAAATGTAGCAGGTTTTGATGGTGAAAGTATTCTAAAAATATCAAGTGTTTTATGGCAATACTTCCCAGAAAATTACAGAACTCCCCAGGCAAGAAAAACACTTTCTGTATGAGTACTTTCCATCTTTGTACATCCCATTTCTTTTTTCTGTGATTTTAAAATCTCCATTTGTAATTTTATAATAGCCACTCAAGTGCAAATATTAAAAAGAATCATTTTATGTTAATGATAATAATAATCGAAAGCACAGATCACTCCCACTCATTTTCAAATTTTAATGCAAGGGCTTTTAGAGATTATAACTGAAAATTTGTCATAAAAGAGAATGATTGGTAGTCATTACCTATTCAAAAGCAAATGTAAAAATATAATGGTTTATTTAAAAATACTTGGGCTTGTAACAGAGATACACAATTTTTTTTTTTTCTTTTCTTTTCTTCCTGTTAAAGCCCACAGGTCCTGACTCCACCTGGACCAATCAGAGATCATAAAGGGTGAATAGCCACCTAAACCTTTTCTTTATTAATATTATTTTTTCTTTCTTGAGATACACAAATTTATTATGCCCTTCCTATAGCTAATAATCTCATTTCAATAAGCTAAAATTATATTTTATTAAAAGATTTAGGTTTGTGTCACACACACACTTTATAATGTCCCTCATAATACAAATAATCCCTAGTTCAATCAATTTACTTAAAGAAGTTCCACTATGGGAAAAATAAAGACACTTTTTTGTCTTCCTGATTTCAGGGAAGAACATTGACTTCCTTCAGTACCTACATCTTCCTAGTTTGGTGAAGGTTGAATGTAAAAGTCAAAATAAGATAGGGATTGTGATTCAGAATCTTGAAGCATGTTGGATGGGATCCCATACTTACCATGATAATTTTCATATTTTCTGGAACAATCCAAAAATTGCACAATTCTCAGCAAAAATAGTAGGAAAGGGAAGCCAAAATTGTGAGCTGAATATGGCTTTTTGTCCTTCAAAATGCAGCCTTCCTGTGTGTTGCAACGGAGTGCCTGAAGATGTGAAAAGAGAAAGTTACCACAGTTGTGAAATTCATGACTTAGAAAAGAATGACATGAGATGTTAGTCTCATGGTACAGGATGTTCTTGGAAGAATTTCTTACAGCTACATTGTCCATAGCTTCATTAATCTTAACATCAGCTATGTTTCCTTCTTTTGAAACTCTGCCAAAATATAAGATTAAATTCTTATTTAGCAGTTAGATAAAAATGTGTAATTAAACTCTGGAATGCTGGTTTAAAGAACTGCTTTCTTCTGCTCTCAGTAGAAAGGGATTTAGGAATTGCAGGAAGATGATGGCAATTGACATTGAAAGGAATTAAGTCCATTCTTTCTGATGATTTAGGAAAAAAACATAGAATTGGCAAAGACAGCAATAATTGGTTACTTTTGGCAAATGGGGTGATGGCTATCTAAGAAAACAATGATCTGGGGCCATTGCCAAAAGACAAAAGAACTGGATTCAACTGAGGTGAATTCAAAAGAAAATTTCTGAGTTTAGCACATGAAGTAAAATTTTAAGAAATGCTGAAGTACCAAATGGAGAAGGGAAGGTATATTAAGCCTTACTAAATTGCCTAAAGAAAAAATATATAAACCATTGATTTCAGTAATAATTATGGACTTATGGATTAAGTTTTTCCAGGAATTTGAAGATGATGCATAAAGCCCATCATCTTAATTTTTGATAATTTAGATAGTATTTTTCTTTAATTAAACATTTTAGTTGTGCAGCTAATAGTAGTTATTTCCAAGATTACTAGGAATGAGGGATGACAGGAATATGCTAATCAGCAATATCCATAGAATTATTGGCTGGAGAATTGTTTTAAACATTAATATAGCAATGCTGTATATTGTAAATAAGTGTTTGAAATCAAGATAGATGGTTATTGCTACCAGCATTTTATACCCATAATCCTCACAAATCAAGACTTCGAGGATATAGTCGTAAGTCATTCAAGATTGCACACATTCTAAGTGACTCTAGTCAAATTTAAACCCTTGTATTAAAATACAAATTCTGGAAGCCTCATACAATTTATGTGGAATTATATCCCAGGAAATGGAAGAAATTTATATACATCATTATGTAAAAGCCATTAATAATAGTTTGATAAAAATTATTTTCTTAATTTATTTTCTTGGCCTCAAAAAAATAATATATGAATTCTCTTAATGATAAATTTAAATTCTAGCTGAAGATTCCAAGAATACGACATGTAAACCTGAAACTATTTAGGGAAATTTTAAATGTCCTGTTATTACTTAACAAAGGAAGTTAGTGCTTACCAAAAAGCAGAACAAACTCACTAAACACATGACAGTCTTTTCAACAGACATTTAGAGAATTCTTACCTGAGGATAAGCCAGAATAGCACACACAGTTATATATATATTTGTAGATACTTGAATAATCTTACGTGAAAATCATTAACAACAACCTGAGTCATTTTCCAATGGGACAGCAAAAACTTTTCTACTTGAACTTGTTTTATTCCCATTATCATCTATTTACAGAAATGATAAAAAATCATCCAGAACCATAAGAATCAAGGTAAAACTTAATAAGGATAAATCCCAAAATCTGTAATACTCTTCAAGTAAGTCAATTAAATAGTTCACTGGGAAAAGGAAGCAAGCACTTTAGTTAACTGCAACTCAGTACAAGCTAGTATGTGTAATATGTTGCCAAAAACAATCTTAAGTTCTAATATATACTAAATATATACTAAGAGAAGAAGAAAGGTCATACTTAGACCACTGCACAGTCTTGGTCAGATCACATGCATTGTATTACACTTAAACATGATTACCATGTTTTAAAATGTACTGTGAAGCCCTGGCTGGTGGCACGGTGGATAAGGCGCTGGGCTGGGGACCCAAGGGTTGCTGGTTCGATTCCCAGCCAGGGCAACATAACCAGGTTGCAAGCCAGGTCCGTGACTGGAGGCAGTTGAAAGACAACCATACATTGATGTCTCTCTGCCTTTCTCCCTTTCCCTCTCTCTAAGAACAATAAAATAAATAAAAACTTTTTAAAAATTTTTAAATGCACTGTGAAAAAGTTGTAGAAAGTTTTAAGAACAGTAGTTAGAACATAAAATGGACCTTGCTATATTAGGTAAGAAATACCTAAAGGAACAAGAATGTTAATTCTGAGATTGAAAATACTTTGTGAGAACTTCTTAAAATACTAAGTGATAGTGTTAATAGAAGTAGTAATAGGATTGCTTTAGGAATGGTAACTTCGAAGCATAAACTGATGTAAGAAAGTTTAGAAAGAAAGTTCATTTCAATGTCTGGGAACACATGTAGCAATTATTTAAAATCAAGATTTGTTTTCTCTTAAATCTAAGATCTCTTCATTACTGGATGATTAACAGGTGTTCAATTATGGAGAGACTGAAAACATGATCTGTAAGGTCCCTTTCAGAGCAAAAAGTGTGCTAATGTAAATAACCATTTATATTAAGAAAAAAATTAAATAACCTAATTTTATACTTTAGGGAATTAGAACAAGAACAAAGTCTAAAGTTAGTAGAAGGAATAAGGCACCAGCCTGCAAACCCAAAGGTCACTGGTTTGGTTCCCCCGCCAGGTCACATAACCAGGTTGCAAGCCAGTCTCCAGCCAGGTCCTTAATTGGAGGCAGATGAAATGCAACCATACATTGATGTTTCTCTCCCTCTCTGCCTCTCTCCTTTCCCCTCTCTCTAAAAATAATAAATAAAATATTAAAAAAACAAAAACAAAAAGTAAAATAAAGTTAGTAGAAGGAAATAAAGATTAGATTGGAGATTGGTAAAATAAATAAAAGTAAAATTATATGGAAGATCAGTGAAAATAAGAGGTTTCTTTAAATACAAACAAAATACACAAACCTGCCCTGGCTGGTGTGGCTCAATGGGTTGAGCACCAGCCTGTGAACCCAAGTGTTGCTGGTTCAGTTCTCAGCTAGGGCACATACTCAATTTGTAAGCCAGGTCTCCAGCTGGGTCCCAGCTGGAGGCAGGTGAAAGGCAACCATACATTGATAGAAAAAAATAAAACACACACACACACCCCTTTAACTAGACTAATGAGATAGAGAGGGACAGAGACAGAGATAGAGAATAGGTAGAAATGGAGAGAGAGGAAGAGAGGACTCAAGTAAATGAAACTATAAATGAGGGAGATATTAAAACCAATACCCCACAAATAAAAAGAATCATAAGAGACAAGTATGAACAATTATATGACAATAAGTTGGATAAACTAGAAAAAAAAGGTTAAATTTTTAGAAACATACAACCTATCAAGACTAAATAATGAAGAAATACAAAATTTGAACAAACCAATTACTAGTAAGAAGCTTAAATCAGTCATCAAAAGCCTCCCCTAAAAGACCTAGAACCAGATGGTTTCACTATGAGTTCTACCAAACATTTAGAGATAAATTTGTATTGATTATCTTTATTAATTCTTCAAAGAGAGAGGGAGAGAGAGAGATAAAGGGGGGTAGTAGAAATACCTCCAAACTTATTTTATGAGGCCAATATTACCCTTATACCAAAATCATACAAGAACACAATAAGAAAATTACAAACCAATATTTCTGTTGAACATAGAAAAAAATCTTTAACAAATATTGGCAAACAGAATTCAACAGAGATACAAACATAGTTCAAAAGCTGTAAATCAATCAATGTGTTATATACCACACTGTTACCAAACAGCAAGTTGTGGTCCCAATGCCCAATCCCATCCTCTAGGTCAAGGGTGGCAAACATAAGACCCATGGGCCAAATCCAGCTCTCCAACTTGTTTTTTTACAGCCCAGCACCTTGTTTCTACACGGCTCTCTTAACTATTAAGGAGTAGTTGCATTTATACAGTCCTAAAGTGACATTTGGCCCTTTGAAGACATGAGGCTGATGTGGCCTCACCGAAAATGAGTTTGACACCCCTGCTCTAGGCACAGATTTGGTGATAAAGGACAGGAGTCTTAATTCAAAAGCAGTTACTTAAGCCTATTAAGTCACAGCTTTAATTACTTAAGCCTGTCAACTAAGGCTGAACTCTTAATACCTGGGTTCTCCTATCTTCTCTCCTGGTTTAGTTTCTGTAGGGTTAATATACTAAAGCTACACAATTTTGGAAGAATGACAAGTTCTGCCTCAGAGCCTACTCCCTCTAGAATCCCCAAAGAATAAACCTGTACCCTCTGCCAGGCCAGCCCAATCCTAGTCTGTGCCCAAGTTTCTTCCTATATGACATACAGTCTATTGGGAAATGCAGGCAGCTGCAACACAGTTATCCAGGTATTCTTGAGGAAGAAAAGCTTAAGAGCCTGAGTCAGAGCCAGAGCCTGAGACAGAGCCAACTCAGGAGCCAGAAAAGCTCCTGAGCCAAAGAGCCAGCCCTCTTTTTATTTCTATTGGCTCTGGAGGAATCAGCTTCTCAGCCAATCCCGTGCCAGACTGCCTTCCATCACCTCCGCAAGCTCCTCCTACGGCCCCTCCTACTTCTCTCCAATGATCTGAATCAGATCTCTCTGCATCAACATTAATAAAATGAAGAATAAATCATAATATTATCTCAATAGATACAGAAAAAGCATTTGACAAAATTCCACATTCATTCTTGATTAAAAATTCTCAGCAGTTTCAAGGAAGCATACCTCAACATAGTAAAGGATATATATATATGTGTGTGTGTGTGTGTGTGTGTGTGTGTGTGTGTGTGTGTGTGTATCAAGCCCACAACTAACATTCTACCTAATGATGTAAAGCTAAAACCTTTTCCTCTAAGATAAGGAACAAGAGAAGGATGCCTACTCTTATCATCATTCATTATAGTACTAAAAGTTCTAGCCAGAGAAATTAGGCAAGAAAAGGACATTAAAGGCAACCAAATCGAAAAGGAAGGTGTAAAATTATCTATGTGCATGTGATATGGTATTATCTATGGAAAACCCTAAAACCTTCTAAAGACTCCACCAAGACTCCACCAAAAAACTGTTAGAACTAATAAGCAAATTCAATATAGTTGCCAAGTAAAACTCAATACACAAAAATTAGTTGCATTTCTATACATTAACAATAAACTATGAGAACAAGAAATTCTTTTTAAAGCCGCATTTAAAACAGAAGCAACAAATAAAAAATAAAATATTTAGGAATGTATTTAACCAAGAAAGTGAAAGATCTGTGATATTAATGAAATGAATTCAAAAAGATACAAATAAATGAAAAGATATTTTGTGTTCATTCATTGCAAGAATGAATATATTTTAAATGCATATACTACTTAAAGCAATGTACAGGTTCAATGCAATTCAAATCAAGATTCCAACAACATTTTTCACAGAAATAGGAAAATAACAATAACATTTGTATAGAACCACAAAAAACTCTAAATAGCCAAAGCAATCTTGAGGGAAAACAAAGCTGAAAGCATCATGCACTCTCATCATTATTCATCGTAGTACTAAACCAATGCATTCTGATTTCAAACTATATTAGAAACAAGAGTAAACAAAATAGTATAGTATTGACACAGATAACTGGAAAAACATAGAGAATCCAGAAATAAACCCACACATGTATGGCTAATTCATTTATGACAAAGAAACCAAGACTATACAATGGAGAAATAAAGTCTTTTCAATAAATGGTGTTGGGAAAACTGAATAGCCACACACCGAAAAGGAAATCAAACCCTTATCTTACACTACACATAAAAATCAAATTAAATTGGATTCAAGACTTGAATGTAAGACTTAAAACTGTGAAACTCCTGGATAAAAACTTAAGCTGTAAGCCCCTTGACATTGGTCTTGGCAATGACATTTTTCAGATTTGACACCCAAAGCAAAGGGAATAAAAGTAAAAATAAACAAGTGGGACATCAAACTAAAAAGCTTTTGCACAACAAAGAAAATTGTTAACAAAATGAAAATCCATCTTACAAAATGGGAGAAATATCTGCAAATTATACATCTGATAAAGGATCAACATCCAAAATATATAAAAAACTCGTATAAGTCAATAATAATTAAAAAATCTGGTTAAAATATGCAGAGGAAGCAAATAATTATTTTTTCAAAGACATGCAAATGGCTAAAAGGTACATGAAAAGGTGCTCAAATTAACTAATCATCTGGAAAATACAAATCAAAACCATAATGAGATATAATTACATACTCACACTTGTTAGAATAGTTACCATACTAAAGACAAGCAATAACAAGTGTTGTCAAGGATGTGGAGAAAAGGGAACACTTCTGCGCTGTTAGTGAAAAAGTAAATTGGTACGGCCACTATGAAAACAGTATAGCAAAAATTTAAAAATAGAACTAGCATATAATTCAGCAATACCACTTCTGGATATTTATCCAAAGGAAGAAAAGACAAAGTATTAAAGAGATAACTACATTGAATATTCACTGCAGCATTATTCAGTGTCTAGGACACAGAAACAAATTAAATGTCTATCAATAGATAAAGAGATAAATATATGGCAAATAAATACAATGGAGTAGTATTGGGTCATGAGAAAGACATTTGCAACAACATGGAAATACTGAAAGGATATTAAGCCAAATGAAGTAAGTCAGACAGAGAAAAACAAATACTCTTTGATATTACTTATATGTGGAATCTGATACATAGATCAATGGAACAAATAGAGAGCCCAGAAGTACACCCATGTCTCTATGATCAATTAAAATTTGAGCATACAGTGGAGTAAAGATAATCTCTTCGATAAATGGAGAACTGGACTGGTACATACAAAAAATGAAGCTAGACCATGAATTCATACCATACACCAGAATAAACTCAAAATGGGTAAAAGATTAAAATATGTAAGTTATGAAGCCCTGGCTGGTAGCACAGTGGATAAGGCGCTGGCCTGCAAACCCAAAGGTTGCAGGTTCGATTCCCCAGCCAGGGCACATAACCAGGTTGCAAACCAGGTCTCCAGTCAGGTCTGTGGCTGGAGGCAGGTGAAAAGCAACCATACATTGATGTCTCTCTGCCTCTCTCCCTTCCCCTCTTTCTAAAAATAATTAAATAAAATCCTTATTTAATTATATATATATATATATATGTTATGATACCATAAAGATCCTAGCAGAAAGCTTAGGCAGAAAAACATCAGATATCCCATGTAGTAATATTTTTGCCAATATATCTCCTAGGGCAAGGGAAATAAAGGGGAAAAATTAATGAATGCAACTACATCAAATTAAAAGGCTTCTGCATGACTAAAGAAAGCTTCATTAGGACTGGGCTGGTGTAGTTCAGTGGACTGAGCTCTGGCTTGCAAACTGGAAGTTCTCAGCTTTGATTCCCAATCAGGACACATGCCTAGGTTGTGGGTCAGGTCCCCATTCGGGGGGGTGTGAGAGGCAACCAATCAATATTTCTCTCGGTCATTCACTGTATGGGAGAACCTTGTAGTTGACAAGGTTTTAATCTCCAAAATATGTAAAGAACTCATATGACTCAATACCAGGAAGACAAACATTTCAATTAAAAAAATGGGCAAAGGACTTGAATAAACAGTTCTCTAAAGAGAACATACAGAGGTCCCATAGGCATATAAAGGATGCTCAACATCACTAGCCATCAGAGAGATGCAAGTTAAAACCACAATGAGATATCACCTCACACTAATGTGAATGGCCATCATTAACAAATCAACAAAAAACATGGGCTGGCCAGGATGTGGGGAAAAGGGAACCCTGGTGCACTGTTGGTGGGAATGCAGTCTGGTGTGGCCACTATGGAAAGCAGTAGGGAATTTCCTCAAAAAATTAAAAATGAAACTACCTTTTCACCCAGCCATTCCATTGCTGAGAATATACCCTAAGAATACTGAAACACCAGTTCCAAAGAACTTAGGCACCCCTATGTTCATAGCAGCACTATTTACAATAGCCAAGTGCTAGAAACAGCTTTAGTGCCCATCAGTAAATGGGCGGGGGGGGGGGGGGACATGGTACATTTACACAATGGAATACTACACAGAAGAAAGAAGGAACTCCTACCTTTTACAACAGTGTGGATGGAACTGGAGACTATTATGCTTAGTGAAATAAGCCAGTTGATAAAAGACAAATACCATGATCTCACTTTTGAGAGGAATCTAATGAAAAACATTAAACTAAGAACTAGAGATGCGGAGACATAGAACAGGCTGACAGGTGCCAGGGGGAGGCAGGAAGGGGAAATGGTGGGAAGAAGAGGAAGTGCGTGTTCAAAGAATCATGTCCATGAATGACTCATGGACATGGATAATGGTGTGAGGGTTGACAGTGGAGGCAGAGGGTGGGCTGAGTGGAGGAGGGCAAAGGGGAACAACTGGGAGAACTGTAATAGAATAAACAAAAATAAAATAAAATATCCAAACTCATATCAGGTTGGCCAAAAAGTTCAATTTTTCCCCCCATAGAATGGCTCTAGTGGAGCTTAGTTGTCTTCAATTTTGTTTGAAACAATTTCATTAGGTTGTATTTTGATAGCTGTTATATCAGTGTGCATCTTTAAAAAAAATAACATTAAAATTGGTAACTTTTTGTGCAGCTATTTTAGTATTGAAGATGAAAGATGATATGCAACATTTTTGGTGTATCATGCTTTATTATTTCAAATAAGGTAAAAATGCCACTGAAACACACAAAAATTTGTGCAGTGCATGGAAAAGATGCTGTGACTGATTGAATTTGTCAAAAGTGGTTTGCTAAGTGTCTTGGTACTATTGAGATTTTGGCCGAATAATTATTTGCTGTGGGGCCCTCTTATGCATTGGAGGATGTTTCGCAGCACCCCTTGCCTCTAGACACTAGAAGCCAATAGCAGGAGATAGCCAACATATTCAAAATATCCAAATCAATAAAGTTATTAGTGAAAATGAAAAATGTGTCTTTTATTTTATGGGAAAAAGTAAGTGGACTTACGGCCAATCCAATAGAAATGGAGACTAGGTTATGGTTACTAGGGGCTGGTTGTGAGGGACAGGGGGAGATGTTGGTCAAATTTCCAGGTAAAGATGATTGTGTTGGGAATCTAATGTATAGCATTGTGATTATAGTTAATAATACTGTTTTATATACTTGACAGTTGCAGAGAGAGATCCAAAATGTTATGGCCACAAAAACAAACTGGTAGTGATGTGAAACGTTAGCCAATGCTATGATGGCAATTATTTTATAATACATAAGTGTATCAAATCAACACAGTTTACACCTTAGGCTAACACAGTGTCAAATGTTAATTATATCTTAATAAAGGGGGAGGGACTATATATGTGCTTATATGTAGTTTGATTCTGCTTTTTTGAATGAGAAGGATATTCTAGAAAAGCCATTTTCAACCTTTTCCATCTTATGGCACGTGTAAACGAATTACTAAGATTCTGAGGCACACCAAAAAATGCGTTTTTGCTAATCTGACAAAAACTAGCTATAATTTTGATTCCTTCACATGGGATAGCTATTGTTGTGTTGTCTGGTATCATTTTTCATTTGACAGTCTAAGAGAAAAGAGGTCAGTACCCCTGACTAAACAATTACCTATTGCATGTTTTAAAAATCCTTGTGGCACATCAGTTAAAAATTGCTGTTCTAGAGAGTCTGTTTTTTCTATTGTTTCCATGCCACTCCAGGATTTCGAGAAGTCACCCAGGGAGAAAATGATCTGAGGAGTCCCAGTGCTTGAAAGCAAGACTTTGAAGAGACCCTCTGCATGGTAAGCCTCAGATCTGATTTGACTCTTTTGCTGCAACTCTGATTAGATGAGATTCCTTGAAGTGAAAGGTCTGCAACTTCACTTTTCCCACTGACTGGTACCTCTGACAGTAGTCTATGTTATCTTTCTGGCAATCAAGTTAAAGCACAGTTCAGTTTGTTTTAAAGATCATCACACTCACAGCCCTTCACTTTCTCATACAGAGAAGACTACAGAGCCTTTCTAAATAATGCATACCTGGGCAACTTGAGATAAAACTTTTCTCTTTTCATCTAATCCTTTGTTCTTGTGTGCAAAGTAAATCTTGTAGGAAGAAACCGAGAGCTTCAGATATTGATGAGCTGGTGACATTCCCTTTTTAAGCCCCCTTCCAGTTTTAATGACCCTGCACACTACACTACCTTTGCTAACCATACTTTGTATTTTCATATTTAGAGGGCATAATCAAGGAAATTGACTTAGTAAAAACAATCCTAAGTGCATGGCATCTGATACTGTTCATCATGAATGTTAACTTGGTAAGTAGAAGGTATTAGTAGAGTTGTTTGTTTGTTTGCCAATAGTTTTTAGAGAAAAGCACCTGCTAAAATTTCAGGGTAGGTATTTTAAAATTCACAATTATAAGTGCCTGTGCAAGTTAGCAGGTCATCATCCAAGAATATTACTGGTCTCTTTTTAAAAAATTGTTCACAATGAGGCCCAGAAAATGACCATAGCGTTGTGTCTTTAAGTGATTATCAGGTAGGAAAGTTATTGCCGATTTACCATTGTCAGAGTGGCATGTAGGCAAAGAAAATGACCCTTTACGCCCTTTTCCTGGAGGAAAAGGCCTTCAAAGATCATATAGGTTTGAGGAGCTTTATTAGTACAGTGCATAGAATACATAACCCTCTCACCTTTCCTGTGAGACTATAAACTAGGTTCCTCTGAGGTGAGTTGGGAGATACCAACTGATGGGAGCATGGGGAGCCAACTGGGTGAGACTGCTACCTTCTAACAAACTTAAGACTTGCTAATGAATTCAATTGTTCACTTCTAAAGGCAAAGGATAAGTTAAGGCACCGTATAGTAATAAATTCTTAAATATACCCAATCTAAACCTACAAAACGAATTTTAACCTTCATAGTGATCTTTTTAAATTAATTTTATTAATGTTGTTGTATTACAATTGTTTCATTTTTCCCCATTGCTCTTTTCTGCCCCCAACCCCCAGTCAATCCCTCACTCGTTGTACACGTCCATGGGTTCTCCTTGCTAGAAACTCATCTCATCCCTTCCTTGCTTTCCCACTTCTCCCTAGTCACTGTCATTCTGCTCTTTTTTTCATGTGTGTGGGTCTCTTGTTTCTTTCCACTTGCCTGCATGTTCAACATATGGTATTTAACTTTTGATGCCTGGCTTATTTTACTAAGCATGATATTCTCCAGTTCCATTCATGCTATTTGCAAATGGTAGAAGTTACTTTTTTCTTTCTGCTGCATAGAACTCCATTGTATAAATATACCACAGTTTTTTGATCCATTCATCCATTGAAGGGCACTTAGGTTGTTTCCAGCGCTTGGCTATTATTATAGATAGTGCTGCTATGAACACAGGTGTGCATAGGTTCTTCTGAATTGGTTTTTCAGGATTCTTCAGGTATAATCCCAAGCAGTGGAATCACTGGGTCATAAGGCAGTTCTAGTCTTAGTTGTTTGAGGAAATTCTGTACTGTCTTCCATAGTGGTTGCACCAGTCTGCATTCCCACCAGCAGTGCAGCAGGATTCCCTTTTCTCCACATTCCCACCAGCATTTGTTTATTGATTTGTTGATGTTGGCCATCAATTAAAACCACAATGAGATACTACCTCACACCTGTCAGATGATTTTAATTTGCATCTCTCTGATGGTTAGTGATGTTGAACATTCTTTCATGTTTATGGGCCCTTTGTATGTCTTCCTCAGAGAAGCTTCTGTTCAGGTCCTTTGTCCATCTTTTAATTAGGCTGTCTGTCTCCCTGGTGTTGAGTTGAATTAGTTCTTTATATATTTTGGAGATTAGACCCTTGTCTGAGACATCATTGGCAAATATGTTTTCTCACATGATTGGTTCCCTTTTAATCTTGTTGATGATTTCTTTAGCTAAGCAGAAACTTATCAGTTTGATGTAGTCCCATTTGTTTATTTGTTCCTTTACTTCCATTGCCCTGGAAGGTATTTCAGCCAAAATTTTGCCGTGTGGGATATCTGCAATTGTTTTGCCTCTGTTTTCCTCTAGGGCTTTTATGGTGGCACTGCTTATGTTTAAGTCTTTTATCCATCTTGAGTTTATTTTGGTGTATAGTATAATTTGGTGGTCTAGTTTCATTTGTTTACATGTGCCTGTCCAGTTCTCCCAATACCACTTATTGAAGAGGCTATTTGCATTTCATTTTATGTTCCTTCCCCTTTTGTCGAATATTAGTTGCCCATAGAGTCCTGGGTTTATTTCTGGGCTCTCCATTCTGTCCCATTGATCTGTTTGTCTGGTCTTGTGCTGGCACCAGACTGTTTTGATTACTATGGCTTTTGTAATATAGTTTGATATCTGGTATTGTGATTCCTCCTACTTCATTCTTCTTTCTTAAAATTACAGTAGTTATTTGGGGTCATTTCTGATTCCATATAACATTTTTAAGTATTTGTTCAAAATCTATGAAATATGACATTGGTATTTTAACAGGGATTGTGTTGAATCAATAGATGGCTTTGAGTAGTATGGATATTTTTATGATGGTAATTATTTCCATCCATGAACATGGTATATGCTTCCATTTATTTATATCTCCTTTATTTTTTTTCTTCAGCACTCTATAGTTTTTGGAGTACAGGTCTTCTATCTCCTAGGTGCTTTCAATTCCTAGGTGCTTTTTTTGTTTTGTTTTTTGTTTGTTTGTTTGTTTGTTTGTTTTTTGGTGGCTATAGTAAATGGGATTTGTTTTCTGTTTTTTTTCCTCTGATGATTCATTGTTGGTATATAAAAATGCCTTCAATTTCTGAATATTAACTTTATATCCAGCTATTTTGCCAAATTCACTTAGTAGGTTGAGTAGTTTTTTAGTGGAGTCTATAGGGTTTTATATGTACATTATCATGTCATCTGCAAACAATGACAGTTTTACTTCCTCCTTTCCAATTTGGACTCCTTTGATTCCTTTTTCTTGTCTGATTGCTGAGGCTAAAACTTTCAAGACTATGTTGAGTAGAAGTGGAGAGAGCGGACACCCTTGCCTTGTTCTTGATCTTAAGGGAATGGCTTTCAGTTTTTGCCCATAGAGTATGATGTTAGCTTCATGTTGCTTTTATATGGCCTTTATTATGTTGAGATATGCTCCCTCTATTGCCATCTTGCTGAGGGTTTTTATTATAAAAGGGTGTTGTACTTTATCAAATGCTTTTTTGGCATCTATTGATATGATCATATGGTTTTTGTTTTCATTTTGTTTATGTGGTGTATTGCATTTATTGATTTGTAAATATTGAATCATCCCTACATCCCTAGGGTAAATCCCACTTGGTCAGGGTGCATGATTTTTTAATATATTGCTGAATCCAGTTTACTGATATATTGTTGAGAATTTTAGCATATATGTTCATGAGAGATACTGATCTATAGTTTCCTTTCTTAGTTGTGTCTTGACCTGATTTTGGGATTAAAATTTCTTGTCATATAGCTGTATGTAGTAATTTCTTACAATCCTTTATATTTCTTTGTATTTCTGTGGTATCAGTTGTGATTTCTCCTCTGTCATTTCTGATTTTGTTTATTTGGGTCCTCTCTCTTTTTTTCTGGATGAGTCTAGTTAAAGGACTGTCAATTTTGTTAATCTTTTCAAAGAATCAGCTTCTGGATTTATTGATCCTTTGAATTGTGCTTTTAGTTTCTATGTTTAAAAATAGTTCTGTTCTGATCTTAATAATTTCATTCCTTTGTCTTATTCTGGGCTTTGTTTGTTGAATCTCTTCTAGTTCTTGTAGTTTTATGGTTAGGTTGTTTGTATGAGTTTCTTCTAACTTTTTTAGGTAGGCCTGTGTTGCTGTGAACTTACCCCTGAGAATTGCCTTCACTGTGGCCCATAGGTTTTGGGATGTTGTATGTTCATTTTTATTTGTTTTCAGAAACTTTTTGATTACTTCTTTGATCTCATTGTTAATCCATTCATTATTTAAATGTAATGTTATTCAGTCTCAATGTATTAGAATGCTTTTGGGTTTATTCCTTGGAATTGGTTTTAGGTTCAAGCCATTGTGATCTGAGAAGATGCTTGATATAATTTCAATTTCTTGAATTTGTTGAGGCTGGTCTTGTGTCCTACCATGTGATCTATCTTTGAGAATGTTCCATGTACACTTGAAACAAATGTGTATTATGCTTTTCTTGGGGTGAAAAGTTCTGTATATGTCAGTTGTCCATTTCATGTAGAGTGTTGTTCAATGCTACAATACTATCCTTGGTGTTTTTTTGCTTGAAAGATCTGTCCATTGTTGATAATGGGGTATTAAAATCCCCTACTATGAGTGTGTTGCTGTCAATATCCTTCTTGAAGTCCTCCAAGATTTTCCTTATATATTTGGATGCTCCTATGTTGAGTGCATATATGTTTACAAGGGTTATATATTCTTGTTGTATTGTTCCCTTAAGTAATATGAAATGTCCTTCTTTGTCTCTTTTTACATCCTTCATTGTGAAATCTGTTTTGTCTGATATAAGTACTGCTACCCCAGCCTTGTTTTTATGTCCATTTGCTTGAAATATATTTTTCCAGCCCTTCACTTTTAGTCTGTGTCAATCTTTTGTTCTGAAGTGGGTCTCTTATTGACAGCATATATGTGGGTCATGCTTCCTTATCCATTCAGCTACTTTGTGTCTCTTTATTGGTGCATTTAATCCATTTACATTTAAGGTTATTTTCGACACGTACTTCTGCATTGACATTTTTCCCCTTTGCTCCTGTATGTCTCTTTGTCACTCTCTGCTTCTTCATCTTTTTAAGGCAGGCCTTTTAGCATTTCTTGCAATGCTGGTTTGGTGGAGGTGTGTTCTTTTAGCTTTCTTTCCTCTGTGATACTCCTTATTTCACCTTCCATTTTGAATGACAGCCTTGCTGAGAAGGGTATTCTTGGTTGCAGGACTTTGTTTTTCGTTACTTGGAGTATTTTTTTGCCACTCCCTCTGGCTTGTGTTGTTTCTGTTGAGAAATCATTTGATAACCTTATTGGAGCTCCCTTATATGTTATTAGTTGTTACTCTCTTGATGCTTTTAAGATTCTCTCCTTGTCTTTGAAATTCGCCAAATTTTGAAATTTAATGATGATGTGCCAGGGTGGGCCAGTTCAGGTTCATCTTCATTGGGACCCTCTGTGTTTCTTGAACTTGAGTAAAATTTTTGCTCATCAAATTAGGGGAGTTTTCTGTCATTACTTTTTCAAACAGGTTTTCTATCCTTTGCTTCTCTTCTCCTTCTGGTATCCCTACCATACAGATGTTATTGCATTTCATGTTATCTTGAAACCCCCTTAAGACTTATTCATTCTTCTTCAGTCTTTTTTCATTTTGTTGCTGTGTCTGGGTGTTTTTTTTCCACATTGTCCTCCAGTTCACTGATCCAATTCTCTGCTTCCTCTAACCTGCTTTGGATTCCTTCTATTGTGTTCTTCAGTTCAGAAATTGTATTCTTCATTTCCTCCTCATTCTTACTGATGGTTCCTACGTCCTTTAAAATGATGGTATAATTTTCTGTAAGTTCCTTGTAGTTTTCCTGAAGTTCCTTAGAGTTTTCTTTTAGCTCCTTGAGCTCACTGAGCTTTCTTATAACCATTTCTTTGAATTCCATGTCTGATAACTTGCTTGTTTCTATTTCATTTGGCAGTCTTTCTGGTGATTCCACCTTTCCTTTTTTGTGATGGACTGTTTCTTTTTCTCTGCATTTTGCCTGTCTGTTATTGTTTGTTTTTGTTTCTCATATTACTCTGCTAGGACTCCCTGCCTTTGTGGAGTGCCCTTCTGTGTTAGGAGATTTATGAGGTTCATTGTTGCAGTTTCCTAGATTTCCTCAACTTGATGGTCTTGGGGTGCCCTTTATGTCATTAATTTGGGTTGTCTGGCTGTATTTTGGTTTGGTTTATGTGTTGCTCCTTGATGAGTTTTTCATTGCAGCTAGCTGATTGAGAGACACTCCTTTTACCATGTATCATATACTATTATGGAGCTGCTTAACACTTCCTTTTGTAGAGGGCTTGGAGACACAGCAGGACCTGCCTTCCAGACAGCAGAGAAGTCCTTTCAGTCCAGCTGCTGTTCAGGTATCCAGAGGGTATCTAACTTGCCTATGGACTTTTCTGGGCTCCGGGAAAAGGCCACCAGTGTTGGGATCCACCCCCACACTCTTCTTTGCCTCACTCTCTCCTCCCAGAGAGGGCAGATGAACAAAGGTGAGCAGCAGCTGGCTGTGGGACACACCACACTGGTCAGCACTTATCTCCTTTCACCCCATGAGCATGCTGCACTACTAGGCAGGGCTTTACCGGCAGGCTCACAACCACCCACCTGACAACCAGGAACATTAAGGACGTGCACGCCATAGTGATTGTTTTTTTGTTTGTTTGTTTGTTTGGGTTTTTTGTTTGTTTTTTTCATAGTGATCGTTTTAACTTTTTTGTTTCAATACAGTTCAGCAAATGTTTGATAACTTTCTAATACTGGTTTGTTTTGCTAATTTTTTTTTACCCAACTGTGCTGTATCTTCTGAACCCACCACTCAATAACTCTCACAGGGTCTGGGAACACTCTAGCTTCCCATGTTTCCCAGGCTCACTACCCACAATTCCTGATGTCTTGCCCTCCTGCTGCTCTCAATACATGGATACCTCCCCACCTTGCCCTTCTTGCTCCTTGGGCTCACTCTACTGCCACAAAGTAGAGAGGCTATTTTTTTTTCCTTTCAGCTCTAACAGCTAATTAGGTTTCCAAATTGCCACCTAAAGTTTTAGTTTTATAGCCTTGCTTATTAAATAGTAAAAGGAGTTCTCCTGCAATAAGATTAAAGAGAATTAGAGGCTATAACCTAATGCTGCCTATTTTCCTTATTGATCACTAGGCCTATGTGCCAGGCCAAAAACAGACTAAAATATTCCCAACTCCCATGTTTTCACACAACCTCTTTACAGTCATTTCTTCTTCCTCTGAAGTCTTGAAGGGCTCCACTTATTTGGCACCAAATCTCCTGCTCTTATTCCTAGAAAGTCAATGTGATAGTCCCCAAAATAGGGCCCTGTATAACCTGTCATCATCTCAGAATTCCTAAGTGGGCATATAGCACAACCCACCATGGTATACATTTTAGTCTCCACAAATTTTTGGTAGTCATAAATATGATTGCCTAGAGATAATGAACCAATGAAGCAACAATCTTCCTCAGGTTCATACACATTGCCTTTTGTTAGAATGATAATCTTAGTGTTACATACCCTTCTAACCGAAATTGACAATCTAGTTTTTATTCATCCATTGTGTTTGTTCAAATTAGTTCCATATTCAGATTTTTTTTTTCATCTTTTTGACTGGTTTTTGTTATTTCAGACAATGTGTAAACAACAGGAGGGTTCAGTTAGAGTTTAAACTTCTCTCTTGATTTCTCAGACTTAAAACCTAAAATTGAAAATAACTGACAATCTGTCATGACTTTGATAATAGTGTTGTCAAAGTAATTATACAAGGAGACCGTTAAACTGAGATGGCTCTAATATCATGGTGGCCTACATAACTAAATCAAAATCTAAACTTGTAAATGCCTCAAAGTTACAAAACAGACACCTAACAACTAAGTCATCACAAATAGCCACTTGTCTTTAAACTACAAAGCAATCAATCATTCCCTTGCTTTGCTTTCACCTTTTCTATGTTAAAAGTCTCTCCCCACCTCCTGTCATTGGAGTGCTCCTAACTAATTCTTATCTGGTGCTTCTAGCTTCAAATCAATCTTTGCTCAAATAAATTTGTAAAAATTTTAATATAACTCAGTTAATCTTTTAACAGTGAGAGTTAATTAGTGTTGTTTGGCAGAATAAAAACCAAAGTTAAATAGCTTTTAATCCAACAAAGTTGTATAGCCAAGATATGCTGCTTATCACCCAGACCTCCCTCCCTGCCTCACTTTAATTATCTAGTTTGGCAACATGTCAGTAAGTCAAGTTTCTTAAATTAAAACAAGAAGTCACTTCCAAAAATAAAATAGGAACACACATTTCATGTTGAAATGCACAAAGATATAAATACCACACCATAGCTGTAGAATGTTTAAATATCATAAAACAAATGATGGTTTGTGAATCACTAATTCTAAATATAAAAATTACTTGAAACAATAGAGTTGAACAGTTAAAATTGGGGGAAAATCTAGTAGAAGCTTTTACTGGAAAATTATACTCTTAGAGAAAATAGAACTGTGTGCTTATTTTGAAAATTGAGAACTGGTTGTATTTCAGACAGAGAAGAACAGGAAAGTCAGACAAAATTAAAAGAGACATATGCCTTGAGGATGAGGCTGCAATCTTTTCACTCTATAAAATGCTTCTGATTCTTTGTCCTTCCAGAGATATTCAGATTTCATAAAGAAAAATGTGGACGTCAAGGTTCCAAAATTATTGCCCAAGAGTGGCTACAAAACACAATTTAAAGATCAGCAAGTTGTTTATTTCTCTATTGACATCTTTTCCTAGTAGCACTTTTTCTAAATTGGGCACATCAATTTTCTAAAACTCAGAAATATTTCATAAAAACTCTGACTGTTTTTCATCTAGAGCAACTATATAGCTATCACCAGCACATGATCATTTCATTTTAACTTAATTAATTGTAATACAGTTGCATTAATATTTTCTTATATCATATATTTCTTTTTTATTTTTACATTATCCTCATTTGCTAATTGTTAAATATCAAAATTATCTTGACTACATATCAACATATAGTTTATATTTGTATTGATCTCACATTTTCTAATGAGCGTAATACTTGTATGAACAAATAAGCATTACTGTACTTATTTAATAATTAATAAATTTTATTTTTTAGAGCATTTTAAGTTCACAGCAAAATTGAGCAGAGAGCGCAGAGCACATAGGTACAACTTCCTTCATTATCAACATCATGCACCAGAACAATGCATTCATTATAATGGAACCTACATTGACATATCATTATCACCTGAAGTTCATAGTTTTCACTAAGGTCCACTCTTGGTACATTCTATGGATTTGGACAAATGGATATCCACCATAGCAGTATTATACAGAAGTACCCCTGTGCTAAAAATCCTGCCTTTAAAAGACATGATGTCCTGGGTAAAAAGAATTATACGTAGTAAGTAGGCATTTAGTGATGCAGTGGTATGGTGTAATTTATCCTCTGTCTTTTGGTGAGTCTGTGCCCCTGGACTGGGAACTTCACCAGTGCTTCTCAGATCTCCTCACCACCACGGGGGCAGGATGGTTGAAGATGATGGAGTTGTTTCCCTTTCCCCTTGAAAAGTGACCTCCTCCCACAAAAAAATTGAGGTGCCCTAAATTGAATTACATCAGTCCAGCAGGTAAAGAAAGAGACCAGAGAGGTTAATCAGTTAATAACTGCAGGGCAAAACCGCAAAAGGCAGCATACTTTCCTGAATGTACGCTGGACTTTGAATTAACGTCCAGGTGGCTATTTCTGTAATTGACTAAAAGAATAACCTCCACTTCTAGTTCACATGCTGTTGCTCACCACCAACCCAAAAACACAAACAATTCTTCCTTACAGACTCCTCACCCCTTCACCTTCTCCCATTCCCTTAATCTATAGCCAATGTAAATTTTTTCAAAACAATTTATATCAATCTTCCCCAAACTGTTTCCATAAAAGAGCCAGGCAACTCGAGGATAGCAGACAAGTTTGTCTTTTCTACCTAGCCCTGCTTGCAGGTGGTTCAGACAGCATCATCCCCCAGGACCTGGTCTTTTTATGGCTACAGGAAATGAAGTTGAATATTTCCCTTCCACCAAATAAATTAGGCTCTGAGAACACTTCAGCAGATTAGGCTCTAGTAAAATAATTTCTCCTGGAGGCATGGCCTATTAAGAACTGAATGTTCTATTTGAATGTATTTCAAAATGGTTCCTTTCTACTTTTCCTTGCTGGAAGCTTGAGGGAATTTTTCTGGGTGAACTTCGGAGAACTCCTGAAGGTAAACTCAAAAAATGTACACCTCTTCCATAATGTCAGCATCTCCCTCAGCCTTGTCTACATTGAAAATGCTGAAACTCTTCAACTATAGCTCAGGCTTTCCACCCCGGCACTGGTTTCCTATGTGCTCCTGGGTTTCTGCCCTGAAAAGTGGTAAATTCTTTGTATCCTCCTGTCAGACATTCCAATCTGCCCTGGGACATCACTTTTTTTGATGGATCTAAGAAGAGTTACTAAGTTTTCAGTATCTTCAGCTTTTTACTGTTGTTAGAATGGGGGTAGCAACATCTACTCTTCTTTCATGCTGGATCAGAAACCAAAAGTCACTGTTCCCATTTTAAGATGAGAAAACTAAGAACTTTAGGCGGTAAGTCACTTCCTAAAGATCATACAAGTATTGGAAATAGAATTGACACCTGGGCTACTGACCACAAGTCTGAGTTATTCATCTGTTTTGTGCTTGTATGAAAGGCTTTATTCTTGCTTATATAACCCAGGAAGGAAGCAATTTACTTGTGATACACAATCAATTTCTTATGCTCAAGAAAGAAGGTTACTAAAAGGGCACTGTAGTCCTTAGACTTAATCTTTCTTAAATTATATACACAAATAAAGTTATTATACAGTGTGTTTTATAAAAGAAAATGTAAGTAGCTGGAATGATTATGGTGATTATGCTCAAGCTTATAATAGGATATTAAGAAAAGCATGTAACAGCAGAGTAAACTGTTTATGATACTGTATTAAGTGAAGAGAATTGATGATATAATGGTCTCTTTTTATAATGGATAATGAAGAAAACATTTTAAAACTACGAGTTGTCAATATGGAGCTTTTAAAAACATTGTATTACATAAGAAACTATTATTAAAAATACTTCAATGATACTTTTATATGCAAACTAGAAACACTGTGCCTAGTCTTTGGGGGGAAAGGAGCAGCTTATCTCATATAACTTTAGTTTAAAATGTAGAATGACATCTCAACTTTTGAGAGGGATGTGTCATTGTTTACATGGAGGAGTATGCTAATATAATGAGTGTCAGGTTGTTCCCCTTGCCATAACATGTACACAAATAAGTGACTCTCCAGAGGCTCACTAAAATGGTTTTGTTTATTAGTTTAAACTAGGTATTTATGATACAACAATGTAGAGAATAAAAGGAATGAAACACTGAGCAATTTCTATAGAAAAAAAATTCATAATGTGGTTGGGTGCAAGGTACCATCAATGCAGGACTGTATTTGCTATTATTCATTCAGCTTACAGTAAAAGATGCATGCATCTGAATCCAAGAATATAGATAAGTCTGGCTTGAAATGTGTTCTCTCTTTTGGTATAGTGCTTTTTTTTTAATAGTTCTTTTTCAGTAATTCTTTGCAGCTCCAGCTCACACACAATGAATTATTGGCTTCTTTATTGAAAGGGGAGAAACATCACTTTTTAAAGCCAATACCAAAGAAAATAGTCCCTTTTGTATAAAGAGGGATCGATAGTGGTCTCTCTATGCTTTCTATTTCTTGTTTGTATTTTCTATTGATGTGTTCAAAGCCTAGACATTTGGCTCTAAGCATTGTTTAAAAAATTTCTTTATGGGAAGAAAACAGTAATTTTAACCATTGTTAACCTACTTTTTAAAAGTTTCATTCTATTCTTAATACACATACCTCAACAAAAGAAAGAAATCTTGATGTATGTCTATATACCAAAACATTTCCTAAGTTTCATTATTTCCATCTGGGCAATGAATGCAATTGTGAAAGAGACCTAATTTGAATTAAGACCAGAAATTTTCATCCATGATAACTGTTCATTTCTAGCCATCGCTGACTTTAATATTATAGGAATACGATTGTCTCACTTTGAACAAGTGGCTGAGTAGAATGAAAAATGCAATATTTCCCCTCCATATGATGGTTGTTTTCCATACTTGGGCCCTGAATGTTTTAATATTAACTGAAATGAAAATGCCCAAATCCATTGGAATGTCTATTTTTCAGGAGTAATATGCAGTAAAAAGCCATTTTCCTTCAGAAATTTATAAACTAAATAGGCAAACAGAAAACAAGAAATTGCTGTATAGATAGACTGAAGAGTTAAATGACTTAAAAATCAAACCTGTGTTTAACTTACCTATAGGCCAATTATACCTAAAATACACAAAGAAATGGCTTACATTATTAAAGCAATTTATATATGTCTTGGAAACTTGCTCTATTTTTTCATGTATTCATTAAATATTCTTTACTAAATGCTAGGTCAGGCACCACACGAAGGACTACAGATAAAGGATATGAAAGAAAGGCATTATTCCTGCTTTTTCAGAATTTAAAACTGAGATACAACTGTAATGTAGAGTGATATAATCAACAGAGCAGTAGAGAGGAAGCTAAGGGCATAAATTCATAGATGAAGCTACCTATAAGTAGTGGGTATATTATGATTCTTCAAAGAAACATAATTAATAGGAGACTAGATAGATAGATATAGGAGGGAGGCAAAGAGGCAGGAGAGAATGAGAGAGAGACTGAGAGAGAGAGAAAGGAATTGACTCAAATGGTTATGGAGGTTGAGAAGTCCAAAGATCTGCAGTTGGCAAGCTGGAACCCAAGATAGCTAATGGTGTAATTCCAGTCCAAGGGTAGGAAAAGATCAATGTCTCAACTCAATCAATCAGGCTGAAGAAGTTCCCTCTTACCCAACTTTTTTGTCCTATTCAGGTCTTTCATTGTTTGGATGAGGCCTACCCACAGTATGGAAAACAATCTGCTTTATTCTTCTCTACTCATTTAAATGTTCATCTCATCCAGAAACACCCTTACAAACACACCCAGAATAATGTCTGACCAAATGTTGAGGCAATTTATGGCCCAGGTAGATTGACACATATTGGGTTAGATTAAGAAGGATTTCTGAAAGAAGAGAATCATAGCCTAAACACTGGAGTACAGTATCTCATGAATAAAATATTAAATACTACTTCCTTACAATTAAATTGTACCACTAAAGTATATACTATACTTGCCTTCAGAAATGCAATGTTTGTTTCCAATTTTAGGGTAAATTGTTGATTTTTCATTATATTGGATTATGGCATATTACTAGTATGTTCATAGAATATGTAATAATTTTATTTCTACAACATTTGCTTACCTCAATTACTTTATTTAGGCTACTGGTTTTCAATGAGGTATTTCATTACTGAGAAACATACATTAAAAAACTTTTTTATTGGAAGTAAACTTATCAACTGACCACTGAAATCATGGGAATACAGAGGTCTTGATTTAATATTTCTGGGTGATGGTGGGGTGCTCTTTCTAATAATTTAAGGCTATAGAAAGATCCTAATTGTAATAGTCTTTTAAAATTCAAATTTTTATTTGAGTGATTACAGCTAAAAAGACACAACTTCTGAAGCATTTTTTGTTTAAAGGAAGCATTTAGATAACATCAAAGTTTTTATTCGTTTCAATATTTTACAAAATGAAGTAAATCTATGTATTCAAAATTACCTAGTTCCCTGTTACTTTGCCTCTTCATCCCCACACCTTGTATTCTGCCTTTAGCTTTTTATTTATTTATTTATTTTTAAATTTAATTTTATTGTTGTTGTATTACATCCAACCCCTTTTTCCTCCCCTCTGTCCCCTTCCTCACCCACCCACTACCCCCCAAAGTCAATCCCACTTGTTGTCTATGTCCTTGGTTCTTCCATGCTAGTTTCTTGACTAAACTGCTTCCCTTCTTTGCCTCCTCCTCCCCCCTCCCACGCCTCTGCCCATGAAAGGTCTGTTCATTGTATTCATACCTCTTGTTCTGTTTTGCTTGTTTGTTTGTTTTGTTCATTATTGTCTTGTAACGGGTGAGATCATATGGTATTTGTCCTTCACTGACTGGCTTCTTTCACTAAGCATAATACTTTCCAGTTCCATCCATGTTGTTGCAAAGGGTAGGAGTTCCTTCTTTCTTTCTGCTGTGTAGTAGTCCATTGTGTAAATGTACCAAACTTTTTTGATCCAATCATTGACTGATGGGCACTTAGGCTGTCCCCAGCATTTGGCTATTATAAATAGCGCTGCTATGAACATAAGGGTACATAGGTTCTTCTGAATTGGTGTTTCAGGATTCTTCGGGTATAGTCCAGTAGTGGAATTGCTGAATCAAAAGGCAGTTCCATTTTTAGTGTTTTAAGGAAACTCCATACTGTTTTCCATAGAGGCTACACCACTCTGCATTCCCACAAACATTGCACCAGAGTTCCCTTTTCCTCACCAACACTTGTTGTTTGCTGATTTGTTGATAATTACCATTCTGGCAGGTGTAAGGTGGTATCTTATTGTGGTTTTAATTTGCATCTCTCTGATGGCTAGTAATGTTGAGCATTCTTTCATATGCCTTTGGGCCCTTTGTATGTCTTCCTCAGAGAGTTGTCTGTTCAGGTCCTTTGCCCATTTTTTATTTTATTTTTTTTAAAGATTTTATTTTATTATTTTTAGAAAGAGGGGAAGAGAGAGAGGCAGAGAGGGAGAGAGACATCAATGTATGGTTGCTTTTCACTTGCCTCCAGCCACTGACCTGACTGGAGACCTGGCTTGCAACCTAGTTATGTTTCCCTGGCTGGGAATCGAACCTGCGACCTTTGGGTTCACAGGCTGGCGCCTTATCCACTGTGCTACCAGCCAGGGTTCCCTTTGCTCATTTTTTTAATTGGGCTGTCTGTCTCCCTGGTGTTGAGTTGCATAAGTTCTTTATATATTTTCATGATCAAACCCTCGTCTGAGGTATCATTGGCAAATATGTTTTCCCATACAGTTGGTTCCCATATAATTGGCGTTTTCTTTAGCTGAACAGAAACTTTTCAATTTGATATAGTCCCATTTGTTTATTTGTTCTTTTCTTTCCTTTGCCCTTGGTGAGGTATCAGTAAACATATTTCTGTGTAGGATATCTAAATTTTACTGCCTATATTTTTTCCAGGACCTTTATGGTGGCACTGCTTATGTTGAAGTCCTTTATCCATCTTGAGTTTCTTCTGATGTATGGTGTAAGTTGGTGGTCTAGTTTTATTTTTTTGCATGTGCCTGTCCAGTTCTCCCAACACCACTTGTTGAAGAGACTGTTTTAACTCCATTTTATGTTCCTTCCCCTTTTCTGTATATTAATTGCCCATAGAGTCCCGGGTTTATTTCTGGGCCCTCTATTCTGTTCCATTGATCTATATGTCTATTCTTATGCCATTACCAGACTGTTTTGACTGCATTAGCCTTGTAGTATAGTTTGATGTCTGGTATTGTGATTCCCCCTACCTTGTTCTTCTTTCTCAAGATTGCTGTGGCTATTCGTGGGCATTTTTTGCTCCATATTAATTTTTTAAGTGTTTTTTCTATCTCTGTGAAGTATGTCATTGGTATTTTAATTGGGATTGCATTGAATCTATAGATTGCTTTGGGTAGTATGGTCATTTTAATGATGTTAATTCTTCCCATACATGAACATGGTATATGCTTCCATTTATTTGTGTCTTCCTTAATTTCTTTCTTCAGTGTTCTGTGGTTTTCTGAGTACAGGATTTTTACCTCCTTGGTTAAGTTTATTCCTAAGTACTTTATTTTCCTTGTTGTTATGGTAAATGAGATTTGTTTTCTAGCTTCTATCTCTGATGTTTCATTATTGGTATACAAAAATGCTTTTGATTTCTGGATATTGACTTTATATCCAGCTATTTTGCTAAATTTACTTATTAGGTTGAATAAGTTTTTAGTGGAGTCTATCGGGTTTTGTATGTACACTATCATGTTATCTGCAAATAATGACAGTTTTACTTCCTCCTTTCTGATTTGCATACATTTGATTCCTTTTTCTTCTCTGGTAGCTATGACTAGAACTTCCAAGATGATGTAGAACAGAAGTGGAGAAAGTGGACAGCATTGTCTTGTTCCTGATCTCAGGGGGAAAGCTTTTAGTTTTTGCTGGTTGAATATGATGTTGGATTCAGGTTTCTTATATATGGCCTTTATCATGTTGAAATATGCTCCCTCTATTCCCATTTTGCTGAGTATTTTGATCATAAATGGTTGCTGTACTTTATCAAATGCTTTTTCAGCATTTATTGATATGGTTTATGTCTTTCATTTTGTTGATGTGGTATATTACATTTATTGGTTTGCAAATGTTGTACCATCCTTGCATCCCTGGGATGAAACCCACTTGATCATGGTGTATGATTTTTTTAAAGATTTTATTTATTATTTTTAGAGAGAGAGGAAGGGAGAAAGGCAGAGAAGGAGAGAGACATCACTGTATGTTTGCCTTTCACCTGCCTCCAGCTACAGACCTGGCTGGAAACCTGGCTTGCAACCTGGTTATGTGCCCTGGCTGGGGAATTGAACCAGTGACCTTTGAGTTTTCAGGCCAGCACCTTGTCCACTGTGCTACCAGTCAGGGTGTATGATCTTTTTAATGTATTGCTGGATCAGTTTGCCAATATTTTTTTGAGAATCTTAGCATCTATGTTCATCAGAGATATTGGCCTATAGTTTTCTTTCTTAGTTGTGTCTTGACCTGGTTTTGGGATTAGAATAATATTGGCCTCATAGAAAGAGTTTGGAAGCCTTCCCTCTTCTTGGATTTTTTTGAATATGTTAAGAGGAATATGAGTTAGGTTTTGTCTAAATGTTTCATAGAACTCACATGTGTAGCCATCTGGTCCAGGGCTTTAGGAGATTTTTGATTACTTCTTCAATTTCACTAGTTGTTATTGGTCTATTCAGGATTTCTGCTTCTTCTGGATTCAGTTTTGGTAGATACATTTCCAGAAATGTGTCCATTTCACTCAGGTTGTCATATTTCTTGTAATATAGTTGTTTGTAGTAATTTCTTACAAGCCTTTGTATTTCTGAAGTATCAGTTGTGATCCCTCCTCTATCGTTTCTGATTTTGTTTATTTGGGTCCTCTCTCTCTTTTTCTTGATGGGTCTGGTTAAATGCTTATCAATTTTGTTTATTTTTTCAAAGAACCAGCTCCTGGACTTACTGATTTTTTGAATTGTAGTTTAAGTTTCTGAGTTATTTAATTCTGTTCTTATCTTGATGATTTCCTTCCTTCTACTTGCTCTGGGCTTTGTTTGTTGTTGCTCCTCTAGATCTTGAAGCTTTATGGTTAGGTTGTTTGTAAAAGCTTCTTCTATCCATTTTAGGTAGGCCTGTATTACTATGAATTTCCCTCTGAGGACTGCCTTTGCTGTGTCCCATAGGTTTTGGGCTGTTGTGTATTCATTGTCATTTATTTCCAGAAACATTTTTATTTCATCTTTGATCTCATTATTTACCCATTCCTTACTTAAAAGCATGTTATTCAGTCTCCATGAGTTAGAGTGTTTTTGTTTTTTTTCCCTTGAGGTTGTTTTCTAGTTTTAAGCCATTGTGATCTGAGAAGATGCTTGGCAGGATTTCAGTTTTCCTTTATTTGTGGAGGCTTGTCTTGTGACATACCATGTGGTCTATCTTTGAGAATGTTCCATGTGCATTTGAAAAGAATGTGTATTTTGCTTCTTTGGGGTGAAAGGTTCTGTATATATCAGTTAGGACGATTTCCTTTAGAGTGTTGTTCAATGCCATAATCTCCTTGGTGTTTTTTGTTTGGAACATCTGTCCATTGCTGATAATGGGGTATTAAAATCTTCTACTATTGGTGCATTGCTGTCTATATCCTTCTTTAAGTTCTGAAAGATTTTCCTTATATATTTGTGAGCTCCTATGTTGGGTGCATATATGTTTACCAGAATTATATCTTCTTGATGGATTGTTCCCTTAAGTATTATGAAATGCCCTTCTTTATCTCTTTTTATGGCCTTCATTGTAAAATCTATTTTGTCTGAAGTGAGTATTGTTATTCCAGCCTTTTTCTCATGTTCATTTGCTTGATATATATTTTTCCATCCCTTCACTTTCAATTTGTATCGATATTTTGTTCTCAGGTGTGTCTCTTGAAGATAACGTATATGTGGGTCATGTTTTCTTATCCATTCAGCTATCCTGTGTCTTTTGATTGGTGCATTTAATACATTTACATTTAAGGTTATTGTTGATTTTATTTATTGCCATTTTCCCCTTTGTACCTGTATTCCTGTCTGTCTCTCTCTGTTTCTTCATTTTTTTAAAGCAGACCCTTTAGCATTTCTTGCAATGCTGGTTTGGTAGAGATGTATTCTTTAAGTCTTCTTTTTTCTGGTAAACTCCTTATTCCTCCTTCCATGTTGAATGACAGCCTTGCTGGGTAAAGAATTCTTGGTTGCAGGCCTTTGTTTTCCATTACTTGGAATATTTTTTGCCATTCCCTTCTGGCTTGTATTGTTTCTGTTGATAACCTTATTGGAGCCCCCTAATATGTCATTTGCTGTTTTTCTCTTGATGCTTTTAGGATTCACTCTTTGTCTTTGAAATCGGCCGTTTTAATTATAATGTGTCTCAGAATGGGTCTGTTTGTATTCATCCTCATTGGAACCTTTGTGCTTCCTGAATATCAGTAACATTTTCACTCATCATATTAGGGAAGGAAGTTTTCTATTGTTACTTTCTTGAACAGGTTTTCATTCCTTGTTTCTCTTCTCCTTCTGGTATCCCTATGATATGGCTATTCTTGCGTTTCATGTTGTCCTACAGCTCTCTTAAAGCCTCTTCATTCATGTTCAGCCTTTTTTCATTCTGTTGCACTGTCTTGGAATATTTCTCTACATTGTCTTCCAGCTTGCTGATCCAATCCTCTGTTTCCTCTAGCCTGCTGTTAATTCCTTCTCCTGTATTCTTCAGTTCAGAAATTGTATTCTTCATTTCCTCCTGGGTCTTATTTATAGTTTTTATGTCCTTTTTAATGCTGGTGTAGTTCTCAGTAAGTTCCTTGTAACTTCCCTGGAGTTCTTCGTAGTGCCCCTGGAATTGTTTGTAGTTTTCTTTGAGCTGGCTGAGCCCATTGACCATCTCCATCATCATTATTTTGAATTCCATATCGGATAGTTTGCTTGCCTCTGTTTCATTTAGTGATCTTTCTGGAGATTCTTCCTTTCCTTTTGGTGATGGACTATGTCTTTTTCTGCCTATTTTTAGGTTCCATTGTAATCCAATCAGACTGTGATCAGCTGCCAGGCTAAGGAACTGCTAGGCTGGAAGGACTGATTTGGTTGTAATCCTATTGGTCTGTGATTCACACCAGGCTCAGATGCAATTTGGAGTGACAGACCAATTCAGTTGTAAATCAATGAATCAGCTACCAAATTCAGGCCCTGCTGGACTAGACAGTGAGGTTCAATTGTAATCCAATAGATCAGCCCCCAACTCAGGTGCAGCTTGGTGGGGCAGATTCAGCTGTAAATCAATGAATCTGTGATCAGCCGCCAGGCTGAAACACCACTGGGCTAGGCAGCGAGATCCAATTGTAATCCAATGAATCTGTGATTAGCCACCAGGCTCTGGTGGTGCTGGGCTAGACAGCAAGGTTCAATTGTAATCCAATGAATCCGTGATTAGCCACCAGGCTCAGGTGGTGCTGGGCTTGACTGAAAGATTCTATTGTAATCCAATGAATCTGTGATCAGCTGACAGTCTAAGGGGCTGCTGGGCTAGACTGAAAGATTCAATTGTAATCCAATGAGTTTGTGATCAGCCACCAGGCCAAGGGGCCACAGGGCGGAACAAAACAACTCAGTTGTGAACCAGTGAATCCACAATTAGCCACCACGCTCAATTGCTGCTGTGTAGTGCTGTCTGACCCAGCTGTAAGTCAGAAAGTTTATAATCAGCTGCCAGGCCCAGGCACTGCTGGGTGAGTATGACTGACTTAGTTGCAAACCAATGAATCCATGATCAGCTTCCAGCCTCACACGCCACTATGTGGGGCTGTCTGACTGACCCAGCTATAAATCAGAGAGTTTGTAATCAGCCGCCAGGCCCAGGCTCTGCTGAGAAAGGACTGACTCAGTTACAAAGCAATGAATCCACGATCAGCCACCAGGCTCACAGGCCACTGTTCAGAGCTAACTGACCCAGCTGTAAATCAGAGAGTTTGTGATCAGTCACCAGGCTCAGGTGCCAACTATTGTATCTGTGCTCAGATAGGGCAGGAGTGGTTTATTTAGATGTAAATCAAAGAATTGTGATCAGGTGTCAGGCCCAAGTACCACTGGGCAAGGCAGATTGCTTCCAGTGGGTGGGGCTATGAGGAACCTCATAGGGAAGCAGCTTGGTGCAGTGCAGTCTGCCCCAGGTGTGGGTGATGAGTCAGCACCGGGATCCCCACAGCTGCCTCCCCACCTCTCTCCTCCAAGCCATTGCCACAAATTATCCCCACGTGTCTCCAGTCCTCTCTGCCCTCCCACTGCTGGAGCCCACAGTAGGTGGGTGCCAATGTATTTTTGTTGTGGTCACCCTAGTAGTTCTCTATCTCCAGCACTCTCTCAGGTCAGTAAACTCCATGGCTTTCCACCCTTCTCAGCTGGATGCTGCTCTGCTCTCCACTGTAACTGGAACACCCAGCTGGGGGACCAGAACCCACCCTTCTCAGGTGGAGCCCTGGCTTTGTCCCTTTAGCTGCTGCCTCCAGTGGGGACACAGCCAGCCCTCTAATGTGTCTGTGATTCCTACCAGTCACATGTGAAGAATTGTCCTCTTCTGTTCTGTCTGTGGTTATAGGACTTCTTTCTAGCTGGTCTTCTGTTGGTAATTCCAGCTGACTTTTTCTCCAAAAAAGTAATTCCAGATGTGACCTGGGAGGAGAATGTTGTAGCTCCACTTACTCCTCTACAATCCTGCCAGAACTCCCTGCCTTTAGCTTTTTAATACTGTAGTGTTTTATTGCTAAAAAAATAATAATAATAAAAATAAAAATAAAAGCACTGTGCCCTGGCTGATGGATAGGCACCAGTCTGTGAACCCAAAGGTTACTGGTTCAATTCCCAGCCAGGGCACATAACCAGGTTGCAAGCCAGATCTCCAGCCAGGTCCTTAGTGCTTCTCTCCTTTTCTTCCTCCCTCCCTGCCCTTATCTCTGAAAATAATGAATAAAATCTTTGAAAAAAAAACAGGATTACATTTTTTTAAATGAACTGCTTCTTGTGAATACATACACACACGCACACCCTCCAGTTATTGAAAGAAAGACAGTGATAGGTCTTTTCCTTGATAGCTCATGTGCTATTGCTTTCTCCTTTTTCCCTTTATTACTTTTTGTTAAAAATAATCCGCATAGACATTGTAAAAATTTATTGAGATATCTTTATAACCCAGAATATGGTCTATTCAACTAAAGGTATCTTTTTTTTTTTTTTTTTTTCCTTCAATGTATGGTTGCCTTTCACCTGCCTCCAGCTATGGATCTGGCTAGAGACATGGACTGCAACCTGGTTATGTGCCCTGTCTGGGGAATCGAACCAGCAACCTTTGGGTTTGCAGGCCAGCGCCTTATCCATTGTACCACCTAAAAGTATCTTTACAGTGGAAAATAATGTGTATTCTGCAGTTTGGTTTATTTAATATAAATTAAGATGGTTGATAGTATTATTTAGATCTTCTGTCTATATTGATTTTTTTCTTCTAGTCCTATCAAATGCCAAGAAACTTGTTTTTAAATCTTCAAAGGTAATTGTGTAATTGTCTATTAATTATGTAAATTTTTGCTTCATATAACTTGAAATTCTATTTGTAATTACTATATTGTCCTGATGAGTTGACTAATTATCTTCATGAAGAATTTATCTTTATCTGTAGTAATATTTTTGTTTGGAATCTATGTATGTTATCTGGCATTGATATAGTCACTCCAATCTCATTTTTTTAAGACATAATTTATTTATTTTAAGACAAGGGGAAAGAAAAGAGAAAGAAAGGAAAAGAATCATTTATGTGATAGAGAAACATCAATCAGTTGCCTTTCCTATGCACCCCAGCCAAGGACCAAACCTGAAATCCCAGCACATACACTAACTAGGAATTAAACGAGTGACATTTCAATTTTCAGGATGACCTAACTAACTGAGCCACACCAGTAAGGACAACCTTATTATTCTTAATGTTTGCATGGTATAGCGTTTTTATCTCTTTTTACATTAAAAATATCTTTGTTTTCTATTTAAAGTGTGTCTCATAGAGTCAGAATATAGTTGGGTTTTATATTTATTTAGATAGTTCTGTCTTTTAATTGGAGTGTTCTGCTCATTAATGATTAACATATTCATTGAAATAGTTGATGTAGTAGGCAGAAACATGGTCCTCAAAGATACCTATTTTCTAATCTTCAGAATAGTCACTGTCACCTTGCATGGCAAAAAGGACTTTGAAGATGTGATTAAGATTAACAGCCATGACTAATGGCACAGTGGATAAGGTGCCGGCCTGTGGACCCAAAGGTCACTCATTCAATTCCCAGCCAGGGCACATAACCAGGTTGTAAGCCAGGTCTCCAGCCAGGTCTGTAGCTGGAGGCAGGTGAAAGGCAACCGCACATTGATGTCTCTCTCCCTTCCTGTCTCTTTAAAATAAATTAAATCTTTAAAATAATAATAATTATAATAGCCATTTTTAAATCTATTAGTCCCAACATCTGTTTCATTTTGAGTATTAATTTTTAAAGATTTCATTTATTATCTTTTATTATTATTATTAATGATAGGTTATCATTATTAACCTATTTTTGCCCACTCCTGTATACCTGACTTGGTCTAAACTATCTCCTCTGGAGATAGTTTCTGGAGCAGTAGCTCCCTTCTGTTTGGATATTTTATTTAGTGCAACTGCTTAGCCTCTGTCCCACATGCATAGGTCAGGGGTCAAAGGAAGGAGATAAGCAGAACTTAGGAATTTATAGTTCAACTCATTATCTTCTGGGATTCTCCTACTCTCTTCAGCACTTATAATTTCCAAGCTTCAGATTTCTGGTTCCCCAGCCATAAACATTATTGGTTTTTCTTTTTCTTTTTTAAAAATTTTATTAATTATTTTTAGAGAGAGGGGAAGGGAGAGAGGCAGAGAGGGAGAGAGACATCAATATGTGGTTACCTTTCACCTGCCAACAGCTACATCCCTGGCTAAAAACCTGGCTTGCAAACTGGTTATGTTGCCCCGCCTGGGAATGGAACCTGCAACCTTTGGGTTCCCAGGCCGACCCCTTATCCACTGTGCCACCAGCCAGGGCTAGAGTATTGGTTTTTCCATTTGTGTCCTGCCACAGCTCTGCTCACCACATGGGCTGCACTTAGCACCAGACTAAAAGTCATAGAGAGGAAAACCTAATTTAGACCTCCAGCTTCCCTGTGAGCATCTATTCCTCAGCCCAGTATGTCTATTTCTGTGCACTCAGCTTTTGAGAATAATACCTTCGGAGAGTTGCTTTTTTGTATGGTCTGGTTTTATAGTTATTTTCCACTGGGGTCTTAGTCTGTGTTCATTTGTACAGACTTAATCAAAGATTAATAAATCTCAGTCATTATAATAGCTGGGAAGCAACATTTTTCTATATTTTGCAGAGAAAATAATTAACTGCTCCCTCCCCACACACACACACTCTTATGCATTGATTGAGATTATTATTTTGGTGACTTAATGCTCAATAAGAGTTCTTGCGAATCAAAGAAATAAAACCACTAATAACAAGGCAGTTCCATAAAGAAGGACATGAATAAGAAAAGTGTTATCTGTCAGAATTCATAAGATTTGAAAGTTAGCACTCCTAAAAGTGTTTCTTTTTAACAACCTAAGGATTAATAATTTAACATAAAATGTGGCCAATACAGCATACACACAGGACCTTCAATTCTGTATTCATTCAAATACTTATTTTTGAAAATAGTATGATGCTATTTTAAGAAAACTTGTGCTTATATTATTTCCCCTGCCTTATTTCTTAAATTAGATAAGTGATAAAGTATGAGTGGAAAACTAATCCCTTCCTACATTGAAACAACCATTACAATATTTAATATTTTTATATTAACACTTTTTTTATTATTATGTAGAGAAATAAAACAGTATTACTGTTGTGTCAACAATATGGCACTACTGAGTCTAACGAACTTAAGGGAAAAAAAGACAATTATGTATCTTAAAAATCCAAAGCAATTTAAAATTATTTGTCCCACATTAAGTCTTAAATTGTTTATGTCTTAGTTACATTTTAATTTTGTTGCTAAGTCAGTTTAAGGTCAAAGAAACATTAATTTAAAGACATCAAATAAAGTGGAACTATTTTTTCTTTAATAAAGACCGTAAAGTGTAAAGTTCAAAGAATTTTCACAATGTGAACATACTCATTTAGCCAGATCACAAATCGAAAATAGAATACCACCACAGTCTTAAGACAACCGTTTTTTGTTTTGTTTTGTTTCGTTTTTATCTTCTTACAGTCACTATTTTGCCCTAGATAGATGCACTATTCACTGTCTCACAGCAAAGATTTTTTTAGGCTGTTTCTGAAACATATATCAATGCAGTCATACAAAAGTTATTCTTGTCTGACTTTTAGCCTCAACATTATGTTTATAAATGTTATTTACATTTTTAATTATATTTCTATTGATTATGCTATTACAGCTGTCCTGATTTTTCCTCCTTTATCCCATTCTACCCAGCATCCCCCATGTCCTTAGGCAATCCCCACACCATTGTTCATGTCCTTGGGTCATGCATATAAGTGCTTTGGCTACTCCAGTTTCTAAACTGTACTTTACATCCCCATGGCTATTCTTTAACTACCCGTTTGTACTTCTTAATCCCCTTACCTCTTCACTTATTCTCCCCCACCATCCTCCAAACTGGCAAACATCAAAACATTTTCTGTATTCATGATTTTGTCTCTGTACTTTCAATTAGCAATAATTGCACCTCGGATAAACCTCATTGGCTACAATACTGCCAATGCAAAAAACTTTCTCTGTTCTGTTTGCTTAGTTTGTTTCTAGATTCAATTGCTAATAGACATGTTTTGCCATTTTTCTATTCATAATTTTCATCTTCTTTTTCTTAAATGCCCCATTAACATATAATAATGTTTTGGTGATGATGAACTCCTCTAGTTTTTTCTTGTCTGGGAAGCTCTTTATCTGCCCTTCAATTCTAAACAATAGCTTTGCTGGTTAGAGCCATCTTGGCTGTAGGTCTCTGCTTTTCATCACTTTGAATATTTCTTGCCAATCCCTTCCAGCTGACAGTGTTTCTTTTGAGAAACCAGCTGTCAGTCTTACAGGAATTCTTCTGTGGGTAACCAAGTGCTTTTCTCTTGCTGTTTTTAAGATCCTCTCTTTATTTTCACCTTTGGCATTGTGATTATGACCTGTCTTGGAGTGGTCCTCTTTAAATCCATCTTGTTTAGGACTCTCTGTGCTTCCTGGACTTGCATGTCTATTTCTTTAACCAAATTAGGAAAATCTTCTTTCATTATTTTTTCAAATAGATTTTAAATTTCTTGCTCTTTCTCTTCTCCTTCTGGCACCCCTAGGATGTGAATGTTGGACATCTTAAAATTGTCCCAGAGGCTGCCTATACTATCTACTTTTTTGGATTCCTTTTTCTTCTTCTTGTTCTGATTGGTTAGTTTTTGGTTCCTTATGTTCCAAATCATTGATTTGATTCTCACCTTCATCCACTCCACTGTTGTTTCACTGTAAATTGCTCTTTATTTCCATTAGAATCTTTATTTCAACTGTATCTTTTTTATGCTGTTGAGGTCCTCACTAAGTTCCTTGAGGATCCTTGTAACCAGTGTTTGAACTGGTTACATCAGCTAGATTCTTATCTCTATTTAGTTTAGATCTTTTTCTGGAGTTTTGATCTGTTCTTTCATCTGGGCCATGTTGCTTTGTCTCATCACTTTGGCAGCCTTTCTCTGTGTTTGCTTCTATGTGTTGGGTAGAGCTGCTTTGATTCCGTGTCTTGGTAGTATAATCTAATGTAAAATGTGTCCTGTAGGGGCCAGTGGTGCAGCCTTCCCTCTCCCCTAAACTGAGTACTCAAAGTGCACCTTTTATATGAGCTGAGTATACCCTTATTTTGTAGTTGAGCCTTGGTTGCTTTTGGCAGATCAATGGGAGGGATTTACCCAGGCCAGTCAGCTGTTAGGACTGCCTGAGACCACTAACCACCAAGCTCCACCTTCCATGGAAGATCAGTTGTGCAGGGGCAGAGTGGTGGTGCTCTAATGGGGACTGTAGCTGCCCACTGGGTGTGCTGGCCCAGGAGTTTCCCAGTAGCACAGACCAAGGTAATCCCTCACCCATTTTGCTTAGGGCACCCTGCCTGAGCTATAAAGCAATCTGAGATGGCTGTTACTTGTTCTGGGCACGGGGAGTTTCAGGTGAAGCCAAGCTGTGAATCTAAGTCGGCTGCTGCTAGTGCTGAGCCTGGGGCTCATTGAAGCGGCTATTGCTTGACTGAGAGGATTTAGGAAGCTGAAAAGCCTGAGCCAAGACAAGTCATGCATATAGAAAAGCAGCATGAATAGACCAGCAGAATCTCTGGGAATCTCCAAGGCAATCAAACGGTGTTAGCCAGGTTAATGGAGCATCATATATTACACCATCTTACTGGCTCTGTCTGGAGAGAGTTTAGAAAAGGAACCATGGTTTCTGCACATCTTGATGCCAGGTACTTCAGTTTCTCTATATATACTACTGATGCCTTTCAAGCTGCTACCCAGAGCTAGAGCTCAGGGGAAGTGAGTCTGAGTAAGTGAGTCCATGTGTGGGTTCTTTAGGAGAGAATGCGTAAGACTCCATCTGTTTCTTCCACTGACTCAATCTCCACTGGCTTTTGCAGACAGAAGTTGTAGGGACTTATCTTCCTGGCATTGGCACTGTGAGCTGGGAGGCCTGGTGTGGGGCTAGAACTCCTAACTCCTGAGATATACCTCCAGAAATTTTATTCACCACACATGGGTCTGGAATCAGCCCATTCCACATCTGTACCCCTCTTACCAATCTGGATGGATGTGGTTTCTTTAATTCATCAGTTGGCAAACTTACACTTAACTCAATTCTTGACAATCTAGCTGATGGTTGTTCTATTTTTAATTATAATTTTAATGTAATTGTACAAAGAGGTAAACCATGCCTGCCTACACTGCCATCTGGACCAAAAGTGAAATGTTATTTATGTTGTGTATAGCAATAATGCATTCTCATTGATCTATATTCTATCATATTAATTGGTACTTTTTATTTACCTAGTTCACTTAAATTGAAAATGTAATTTATTTCTAGGTTGGGGCTGTTACAGAAATAATGTGAAATTCTTTGCGCATGATATTTTCATGTACATTTGTATATATTTTGATTGGGAATATACATATACCTGGAATTTCTAGATTATAAGTTAAACATAGGTTCAACTTATTAGATACTGCCATTTTCTAATATTATTCTACCAGTTTACACTCTCAACAGCAGTGTTTGAGTTTCTATTGTTCCAGATTTTTTCCAGCACTCCATAATGTCATATTTTTTTACATTAGTCATTTTAATTGACAAATTTGGTTTTCAATTTGCAGTTCCATAATAACTAACTTGGTTAGACTATTTTTATAGGTGTATTGAACACTTTGGAGATATGACTGTTTAATTATTTTGTCCATTTCATTGACTTTTCCTTTTTATTATTTGTAGTTATTTTTATAGTTTGTATATGAATCCTTTATAGATTATATGTATTTTATATTATAAATATCTTTCCCCTTTCTGTGGCTTGTTGTTCACTCTTTTGGTGAATATAGTTCTCAATTTTAATGTAATTGAATTTATCAGTTTTTATTTTTATAATTAATTCTTTGTATCATTTTAAAGATATTTTCACACACTGTAAGTTCATGAAGATGTTTTTCCATATTATCTTCCAGAAAGTTTGTCTTTACCTTTTATAGTTTTATTTGGTAAAAGGCTAGAGATTAAGATTCATTTTTCTTCATATGGCTATTGAATTGACCTAGTACCATTTTAGAAAAGCAATTGTTTTCTTCATTATAATGTAGTCTCTCATTTGTAATAATCAAGTATCAATCTGTATGGATCTGTTTTTATAATTCTCATCCTGTTTTATTTCTACTCTGGTTTATTGTTTTCACCTTATGTGAATAACTTTGTCTTAATTATTGTTGCTTTATAATAAATCTTGGTATCTGATAGTGTAAATCTTTATTCAAAATTACATGAAAATACATTGGATAAATTTATAATCAAATTTTAGAAAAGGATTTGTATTTTTATTATAGTTGTAGCAAATCCATAAATCAACCCAGGAGAAGCTGATATTTTTTAAATAGCTTCTTCAAATTATGAATATACTATGTCTTATTTCTTTATATCTTCAGTTTCTGTCAATAAACCTTGGTTATTTTCAATGTAAGAGTCATATATCTTTTATTATAGTTTTATGATATATTAATTTATACCATTATAAATAGTAACATTTAAAAATTTGGCACATAGAAATAAAAAGATATATATTGAAATTCATTCCTTGATTTCTTATACCTGATATCCTCTAATTAACTGATTTATTGATTTTTATTTTCATTTCAAATACCCCCCCCCATTTTCTATGGATAATACATTAAATTATATGTTGTAATATCTCCTAGTATATCACCCTAGTATTTTACCTTAAGTAGTTTTCCAACTATTTCTAACTATTGTCCCAGTCTTTGTTTTAACATATCTCTAATCCATCTTTGTAAACTCCCAAACTGATCACATCATTTTTCTAATTTAAAATTTTTCCTAATCTATAGATAAGTCTCCTTAATATGCATGGTGTCTGATGATTTGGTCTCCTAACCTAGCTATGCAAACCATTACTAAATTGCTAACAGGTATTAAAACCAACAACACTCTGTGTGTTTTATGGTGGGTCTTTTCTCTATTTACAATGCATGTTTTTCTCTTCCCTACCTGGTTAACTGTTTCTTGGCCCTCAAAACAGTTCAAGTGGCTTTGCTTCTTTTTTATTATTATTAATTTATTGTTGTTGTATTACAATTGTTTCATTTTTCCCCTATTGCTCTCCCTTGCCCCCCACAACCCTCTCCCACAGTCAATTGCCACCTCGTTGTCCATGTCCATAGATCTTTCACATTAGCTCCTCGACTAAACTCTACCCTTCTCTCTCCACCTCTCCCCCAATCTCTTCCCTCTGGTCACCATCATTCTGCTTCTTTTTTCCATGTCTCTGGTTTCATTCTGCTAATCTGTTTGTTTTGTTCATTAGTTTCCTGTATTAAGTGAGATCGTATGATATTTGGCTTTTGGCCAGCTGATTTATCAAATAGTGTGCTTCTGATTAGCCACTCTAACCTCACCAAGATATAATCACTCCCCACTACATGTTGTTTACTCAGCTATAAAAACCACACAGCTACTATTTGGTAACATGTACTAGTTCATTTTAACTTGATTTATATACATAAGATAACTTAATAAACATGAAATTAAACAAGGAAAAGGTTTCTCAAGATCAATTTTATGGTTATGTGGTAGCTTTAAAAGTCTCCAGTAAAGCATCAAGCCTCCCTTCATCCTCCTCTTCTGACTTCCTCAGTGTAGCTTTCATCCTCAAAGCCACCTGTTTGGCCCAAGAAGCAGCTGGAGTGCTTACTGATTATGCCTGTTTTTTAGGTTGCAGTTTTTCGAGTTGCAGGAAGAAAGATAATGGTCATGGTAAAGGATGCATCTTTCAATTTTCTTTACAGAACACTCCATATAGTCCAGTTTTTGCATACACATCCCTGGGAGGTTAAACCTCATGACCACACTTAGCTAGAATTAAGGATAGGAATATAGTCCTTTTGCTAGGTAATTTATTGTCTAAAAAAGATTACTCTATTACTATCAAATAAAGGCAAAATGTATACTGGGTTGGCCGCTAAGGGTTTATGCTATATTCCTTACTATGTTATGAGCTTTTTAAGGATTACCTAATATGCCAAGCCTTGTGTTTTCATTAAAAGTTTATTGAAGAATGCCTTTGAGATAGTCGAGAAGTGTGTGAATATAGATTGTAGCAAATTATTTCGAGATTTACTAGCAACCAGCACTTGAAAAGAACATATTTTAGACAGTAACAAAAGTAGCCAAGTTCTGCCTCATTCTTACAGATTTGTAAATGTTGAGAATTCATAGCTAACATTGATTTTTTTGACTTGAAGTATATTTAGGCATATTCAGCCACTGAGATGATTAAGAAAAATATGACAAGAAAAAAATAAATGAGAAACTTTAGCTATGAAAGTACATATCATCAGTAACTCACTCCAATAGGTTTCAGAAACTTTTTCTGGAAAGAACTGTATTCATTCTTTAAAATATTTCAATGATAAAATACTATGTAATAGGCTAAAATTGGAAGTGTAAATGGGTGAAAGGAAAGGTCACACAATGGTGACCTTGTCTGTGATCCTTTTCTAGCATGAGTGGGTAGATTAGAGTTACAAGAAAAACACCACCAAGAAATAATTACTAAACTTCAAAGTTCTGAAACTAATTATTTGGCCAATTTTTATAAGACTAATGCTTAAGTCATGCAGTTTTCTAAGTGCAACTATTTATTTTTAAAATTTCAATTAATCTGGGTTATAGTCCTTAAATTTCTCATTAATTATCAGTAGATTTGCAGAGAGTTAGTTTACGCATTATATCAGGTGAAAGGGGAAGTGGTATGAATAAAAATATAGTCAAATGACAAAGCACTATTATTGAAAAGAACCTTTGGGGAACATTCAGAGTATTTTGCATATCAGAAGACAAGATATATTGCATTTTTCTTCCACCAAGTGTGAATAAGCTTTGCTGACACATTCAATACTTTATTGATTATGTATTAAATGTCAGATACTGTGTCAGGTGAGTAAGAGTCATGCTTCTAGATATATAGAGCGTAGAATCTGGTAGAAGAGACAGATTTTAATCAAATAAACACAGTAGTGAATATATAATAATGAAAAGTTAATTGAGTGAAATGAGCATAAATCTACAACAGCATTTATAAAAGGACCCTTGGCCGAAAGGAAGAGGAAGGAGGTTTTATCTATGACTTTCTTATAATGTGACTTTAACACTATTGTTGAGAAATACAAATGATTGTTTATTAGGAGGTTTTGATTAGTCAGTTATATTATTTTAATTTGTGTAGTAGAGAATTTAATGAGTAGGCTACCTTAAAAAGCTGTATTACCAAAGCACAGTAATAAACTACAGGTACACAACACAATTTTACCGCAAATTTTGATAGAGAAAATGTCCACTGAATAGTTTTATTTTATTCTAAGTGTCAGGTTTATAGAGCTTTATCACAATCACTTTTTTCCACATATATGAGATTGTTCTCATCATTCAGTTGTAGTTCAGGGCATTCAGTTGTACTTTTATGCTAAAAATAGCAGGAGAGAAGCTCTCTTCAGAACTGGTCTTGGAATAAATAACTTTAGTCTGCGTTTATTAGTTTATAAAAGCATCACTTCCACCAGTTTAGAGCTGTGCATGCAACATGATAGTCATTAACTAAATGTGGCTTATTTAAATTTGAAATAATTTTTTTTTAATTTTACTAGTTTCACTAGCCACATTTCAAGTGTTCAATAGCCATATGTAGCTATTCAATACACTTCTGTATTGAATAACACAGAACATATCCATCACCAACAAGATTTCTGCTGGACAGCACTGGTTTAAGTACATCAAACAGACTGGCTTGCATGACTCAAAGAAAATGAAACCTTCAATTAGCAAAGGCTGTATCAAAATCTATGCTGGTTTGGCGCCTGGGAGCAGAAGGCCCCCAGTGACGAACGTTACATTGATGATCTATTTTATGTAAGACTCTTACCATATTTTATTAAGAAAAAGAACAAGTAATGGTTGAAAGAATTAAGGAAAAAACAGACACAGACAAAAGTATGGTGATTACTAGAGGGAAAGGAGGTTCGAGTGTGGTGGAAAAAGGCAAAATGGAGATAAATGGTGATGGAAAGAGATGACTTTGAGTGGTAAGCACATGGTGCATTATGCACATGTGTTATAGAATTGTACACTTGAAACCCGTATGATTTTATTAACCAGTATCACACTAATAAATTCAACTTAAAAATACCTACTTTCCATTTCTATGCCAAGCCTTTATATTGTTGTATATTTAAAAGATGACTTTCATTGAATGTAGAATAATGTCAGGTTGTATTAATGGTAATAATAATAATGATCACTCCCAACTTCTGGTCAAGATAATGACATAGGTAAACATGGTACTCGCCTCCTCCCACAATCACATCAAAATTACAACTGAACTACAGAACGACCTGAAATTTTGCTGAGTGGAAGTCCTACAACTATGGAATTAAAGAAGAAACCACATCAAAACTAAAGGAAGGGTGGAGACACTGAACAACTGGTCCCATACCTACGTGTGTCAGAGAAAAATCAGAATGGACATATCAGCTGTGGAGTTCCCTGACGTGAGGAGCTAGGGGTCCCAACCCCATAGTGGTTCCCCCGGCCCATAATTCCAATGCCAATAAAATAAGTTCCCATAACTTCTAGCAGTAAAAATCAGCAGGAATTAAAGCTAAGGGAAATGGAGGGTTTCTGGAGTCCCAGACAGATCCCCTTAAAGGGCCTAAGCACAGACTTACTTGAACTCACTCCATCTGCACTCTGGCCCTGGGGCACCAGCTTGAAAGGCATCAGAGACAAGTATGGAGGAGCTTTTCCCCCAGACAAAAATGCTGGCGGTGGCCGTTGTTCTGTAGAGGAGACCTCCCCACACAGGGCCAGCAGGCAGGTGTCACATCTGAGACTCCATCAACCTGGTCCACATTATTTGCCCCAACCCTGGAGATTCCCTGAGGCCCTGCCCCACCCAACTTTTAGGCCCACCCAATCTATTTCCAGTGGCTTTTCCATCTGAGTACTTGTCTTGGCTCATGCTTCAGATTTTCATAAATTCTCTCAAACAAGTAGCATCTGGCCTCAGCCTTCCCCAAACTCTCACTAAAAAGCTCCAGGCCTGGCAATAGCAGCAGCCAGCCTGAGTTCACAGCTTGCCCTCTCCTGGGCACCTCTAAGCCCAGCATAAGTAGCAGCCATCTGCAGATTGCTTTGGATCTCATGCTGGATATCCCCAGGCAGAACACAAGCTGTGACTGACCTTGGCATACACCTCCCACGAGGCTTTAGAGCCCATCCGTACAGTGGTCAGCTTCAGACCATGTTGAAGCACCATCCAACATCTCCACAGAACACACTCAAGGGGAGCACTCAGCAGGCACCAGGGCCCTCCTAAAATAAGTCCTGCTCTGTGGGGTAGGCCCCTGCACAACTGATCCTCCACAGTTGTCAGAGGTTTGGGGTCAGTGTTCATGTCAGACTTTCCCACTGGTCAGCCTGGAGGGTAAATCCCTCCCATTGACATGCCAACTACAATCAAGGCTCAACAACAAGGGGAGGGTGTACTCAGCCCACACAGGGGGCACAACTCAAGTATCCAGCTTGGATGATCCAGGAGGCTGTGCCACTGGACCCTATAGAATACCTACTACATTAGGCCATTCTACCAACCTGTATTAGGTAGCAGCTCTACCTAATACATAGAAACAAACCAAGGAAGCTGCTATAATTAGGAGACAAAGAATCATGCCCCAAATGAAAGAACAACAAAACTCCAGAAAAAGAACTAAACAAAATGGAGTCGAAATCTATTAGATGAAGAGTTCAAAACACTTCATAAGGATGCTCAATGAACTTTGAGGACCTCAACAGCATAAAAAATTGTCAGAAGTAAAGCATACACTAATTAAACTGAAAAATAATTTACAGGGAATCAACAGTGGATGAAGTCAAGAATCAAATCAGCAATACAGAATATAAGGAAGCAAAAAGCACCCAATCACATCAGCAATAAGAAAAAAGAATCCAAATGACCTCCAAAACCACAATTACATGAAAGTATAAAACAAATACATGAAAATGAGAATACTAAGATTTAATTTAATTGATGTAATTCCATAATTTTTGTTACTATCAAATACTGGACCACTATGGCTATTATATAACACTTTCATCTGATTGCTAATAAACTCAACTTATAATTTTAACCATATGCCACTGTAGAAAATAGTGTGAGATTGTAATATTAAAAGCTTTAGCATATTGATAAATGCTGGGAACACAATAAATACTTGCATTCTTGTCATTAGAATGTTCACGTATTTCAGGTCTCTATAATTATAAGAATTATAAACAAGAATACTATATTGATGGAAAGTAGTGTTTTAGGTACATATTGTAATAGAATTATGTAATTTAATTATTAGTGTATTTTATATACAAACGTACCAGAATGTATATTCACATACTTCACACATATCACACATGGTTAGTAATACACCAGAAGATTCTGTAATAAGCATATATTTTCCTGATTGGTTGCTTTTTTGTTCTAAAATGATCAAAATTATTGGTGATCATTGACCAATTATTTGATTTTAATAGCTTTTTAAAAATATTTTTTTTAATTTATTATTCTTAAGAGAGAAGGGTAAGGAGAGAGGAAGAAAGAAAGAGAAACATCAATGTATGGTTGCCTTTCACCTGCCTCCAGCTACAGAGCTGGCTGGAGACCTGGTTTGCAACCTGGTTATGTGTGCCCTGGCTGGGAATCGAACCAGAACCTTTGGTTTTGCACGCTGGCGCCTATCCACTGAGCCTCAGCCAGGGAATTACTTGGTTTTAAAAGTTTGTTTTCTAAATGTAGAAATTATGCCTCTTCCATTCCTCTAAATTTAAAAGCTGAGAAAATAAAGGTAATTTTTTAAAGATGTAAAAAAAATGTAATCGCAGATTTAAAAAATCAAAGAGCATCCACTAGTAAAGGAAGCAGAAAAAAGATATTGTGGCTCATTAAGCATTGATTGTACATCATTTTTCTTAAGTACATGATCAGAAATGAAGGGTTCACTAGAGTAAAATACAATATCTTATTTATTTTACCTTGGAAGTTTCTTATTGATTTCCCTCTGGTCTCCACAGAATATATTCACAGGTATTACCTATTTGTCTTTATTCCAAGCTTTCAGAAAACAGAGTCTGAGAAGGAATTAAAGTACTTATGCCTGATTAGTAGGTGAAAGTGCAAGGCAGTGAAGATGAAGAAATTAAGAGATATGAAACAAAGAAAGATGCAAATAATGTAATAAGAAACAGTGCCAAGCACTACACTTTTTTTTTGTAGTTATCTATGTTTATTTGACAATAGGTGGTTTAGTCTACAAATTTAAGGCAAACGTACTTATAGTTTGCTTTTCTTCAGAAATCATACTTAAGATTACATAGTCTGTCCCAAAACTTCTAAGAAATATTCAATAATTAAAAATAAGTCTGATTAAGATGCTTTACCAGGATACATGAATGAACAAAAGGAAATGGCAATCTTTATGGTGTTTGAAGAAGATATTTTGAAAGAGTTAAACTTCAGAAACCACTTAAAGGTAAATAAGATTGGGAGCCATAAGGAATAGTATTCTTAAAATAAACAGTGATAAAGGCCACTTTAAAAAGACTAAACTCTGGGCTTTAGAAAAGGTGAGTTGTAGGAGCGACAACTGAGCTGGGGAGCAGCAAGCAGATGCAGGGGCACGGCAGGGACCTCAGGCGAGCAACACCTGCGACAGCAGCACTCCACTCTTTCTCAGAAGAGAGAGGAGATGCACTTTGTCCAATTTTTATTTTGCTTCCAATGAAGAGTAAATGCCTAACATCTTAAAGCGAACAGAAATAAAGTCTGAAGAAAGGCAGCCCTTTCTTAACCGAGGATGGAGTGTGGCCTAAGTGTCTTCATTTAACACTGCCGGGAAACTCTGCGGCAACAGTAGGCTACCCTTTGCATGCTGCAGTTTGAACTCTGCTAGTTCCACTCAGTTTCTACAGAATGCCTCTTGTCTTAAAATCTATGAGTTCTTGTTTTGTAGATGCCAATATTTGTTTCAAATTTCTGATAACATAGTTGTTGGGACATTTCAGCCTGTAGAACATCTTTATATTTTGCTCTTCTTTATCCAGTGCTTTATTAGCATTTTCATAATCCACCAGTGACCTAGGTCTTTGACAGAACAAATCTTTAGCAGCTTGATGGTCTCTTAAGTAACATTTTTAAAAGCCAGAAAGTTGGAGGATTCTCATCAGCAGACACTCTTGCTTCTATTTTTCTCACTTTATCGAACAGTTCTGAAACTTGGAGAAAAAAACTTGCATATATCTGTAGAATCCTAAGTTTCTAAAACATATGATGATGAACCAATTCTATTGTAATCATATTGCAGCACTTTGGTGGGATCTTGTCATTCTATCAGATTAAGCAGATGTGTCCTTGACTTGGTTATGAGAGTCTAAAAGGAATGTTTGTTCACGCTCAAAGAAATCACCTGCATCCTTTACTCCTGAAACAATTATTCTGTCTACTGATTTAACCATGTTTTTAAAGAGATCTTCAAGTTTCTCTTTTTAAATTCTTTCCTCACACACTCAAATCTTGATTATATTCCAGGAAGACATGATATTTATATCATTTCTCAAAATAGGGTGTGCTGTCACACAACATAGGAATACTTCATGCCTTGCAACAGTCTTCTTGAATATTGCCAAATACTCAGCTTCCAGTTCCTGTTTCAACCTTGTAAATTCCTCTACCATGGACCCTTCTCCAGGCTGCTCTAGTTTTTCCCTTGAAGCACCAAAATCAGGTCTTAGTGGCACTGGAAGGATAAGGAATCGGCATAGTCTTCATTTTCAACAAAGGAATCATGAAGCCATATAAATTCTTCATGTTGCTGAACAACAAAAAACTCATTTTGTTTAAACTTTGGCAATATACTCTTTACGAACAGTGAATTTTACTTTAGCTCTCTCACTAAGAAATCAGAAACATCCACCTGCAGAGTAGCATCACTTTGATAATCTACATTTATTGCTTTTAGCCTGTGGTCCTCTTTGGAGAGGAACGAAGTCAAAGCTGTGGCTTGGGCATTCCTGAGGGGTTCGCAGGGCCTAGTGCCTGGAGAGAGGATGGAGAGAGGGGGACACAAAGGGAGACATTAGTGCCAGACCAGGGGGGCCCCCAAGCCCATCTCACACCTGGGGTTCTGAGGCTCAGAGCTACTCAGCAGTACACTTTATAAAGAGACAAGGTAGGTCATTCAGCATTGTTTCCACTCATTATGTGAGTCTGCTCTGCAAAATTTGCAAGGAGAAAACATATACAGGAGCAGTCCTTTAAAGTGGGAGATAAAGATAAACGTGCTCCACTTTCTCTCCTCTTCTCGTATCCCATTGGTCAAGGTTCCCAGAATAAGGAGTGGAACCCACAGCTCCAAGATGTATCATCAAATGGAGTAGCAACCCATTCATGCTGGGAAATGAAGGTAGTAGGTATAAATAGACCACAGCCTGTAGTGTGTGTGAGGCCTGGAATTCAGTTTGGACTCCAGCGAGACTGGGGAGCGTGACAAGGGCAAAGGAGGCAGAAGTATGGATCAGGAGATAAGTTCTAGGAAGAGCAATTGAGGCTGCATCCATGTGTTTTCCTAGCATTCTTACTTTGGAATAATAGCTTAGGTTGTACATAACTGTAGCATGGTATTTTTTCCCCCAGTACTGTGAAGCAGTCACTCCATTCATCATCTTCTGACCTCTGTTGTTTCTCATTATAATTATCAGATAATTTGCTTTTCTCCCAGGAAAGTGTTAAAATTTTCTCTTTAGCTTTGACATTTCAACGTTGTACTGTGTTTGTCAAGGTGCAGAATTGTTTACCTTTATCTTGCTTAGCTTCATATCTATATTTTCTAAATGAGGATTCAGTCCTTCAGTCTGGATATCAAATACTGACATTTTCACATCTGAAAATGTAATGGGAAAAGAAATTTAGGTCAGGCCATTCTGCAAATCTATTATAACTCTAACACCATAGTCTCCCTTCCTTTATCTTCCTTCTATATCTTCTACCTCAAAGCCTCAGTACCCTTTCTAATCATTCATCTTCTCTTCAGTTCTTCCAACCTAATATTCATCTAGTTTACACAGCCTTTTTTGGTTATCATTGTTGTATAATTTCAAGGGCTACATTTTTCTTTCTAGGATTGTTCTTAAATAATTTTTTATAGTCACATATTTTTTATTTCTTTTTTTTAAAGATTTTATTTCATTATTTCTAGAAAGAGGGGAAAGGAGAGAGGCAGAGAGGGAGAGAGACATCAATGTATGGTTATTTTTTATTTCTTAACAATATTTTTAGTATTATAATAACTTGTTCTTGCCTTCTTTTGCTCATTTTAAATATACATATTAAGTCTTTTTCAAATTACTCAAATATAATTATGTTACCAGATTAACATCTATTTAATGACTACCTTCCATTATTAGTTTTGTTCTTGTATGCTTTGAAATTTTAGTTTGCTTTCTTTAATGGATTTTTCCTGGTTTATGTGTTTATTTATTTTAGTGAATCCCTCCATTCTCACCTCTCCACATGTGATTGTTTTACAGTTGTCTTTACCTGCCTTGCTCTTGTATTGGCAACCAGACCTCTCATAATGCAAGAGTATCGCAGAAATATTACTCAGCTAGTTGGGGCTTGGCCCAGCTTTTTCAGAGGAACAATTTGTGCTCCCTCCCAACCCTCTAGGCAACAACTTGATATTTGTCTGGGACCACAAGTGCCCTGGGCTGGTTTCCTATTTCACACACCAAACCTGGCTCTGTTCTTCCACCTGTTTTTTCTCCTTAGGAGTTGCATGCAAGGCCACCTCTGCTCATTTCTTTTTCTGGAACTGTAAAGGCCTATAAATGAAGCCACACTTCTTGTTAGTGTTTTTATTCTTCTTTTGGTCTTTAGAGATGTTTATCTTGCTTTTGGTTGTAGCCATGTGTTTTAAATACATATATGATCTAACATCTATCTTTGTTGTGAACTTTGGAGGAGGAGAAAGAGAAATAGCCTACATAACTGCCAGTGCCAGCTTGAACAACAATCTCATTGCAGCTGACTTTATATGAACAAAGGCCATTAGAAGCAGTTACAAATCTTAATACAAGCCTTATATGAAAGCAGTAAAGAATCTGTCCTCTGTCACAGTTATAGGTGAAACTTGGAGCTCCAAAGAGTTTTCCAAAGTCATCTACTTAGTTTTGCCTTTGTCAGTCACAAATTCATAAAGCTAATCTGCATAAATAATTTAGGTCCTAATACTTCAAAATTGGACATCTGGTTATTAACTTTAGGGATGTGCTTTAGGTATAAAAATCTTATAATCATGGCCTCAAAGGAAAACATTCAAATTGAATAGGCTTGAATTAACCACTGAAGCCAAAGATTTTGAATAAATTTGCTGTCATTGCACATTTATTATTTTCATTGACAATTAATTTTCAGTGTAGACTCTATAAACTAACACATCTGCAAAGAGCAAAACAAATTACTTTGCAGAATGTCTAAGTAGGCAGCAAAGGGCAACTAAGTTTGTTGCTAGTTAAATGTGTTTGCTTTCATAGTCCTATGAATGATATCATAGCCCTGAACATTGTCATAGAACTAAATCAAATGCATACAGATAATTTAAGCCCACACATTAACCTCACATTCCATATTGCTCATGAAATAATCACAATTAATTGCCATATTATCAAAACTGAGCCCAAAGGACACTAATAACTATATCTTATAGTTTCATCATTCCTTGCCATTTCCAGGGTACTTGTATAGGCATTGTCTGACTTCAGCCTCACTATAAATGTATAAAGTAGGAATTACTACCTTGAATACACAGGTAAAGAAAGTGAGGATAAAAGACTTGAAATAATTTCTTGCATTAATTTTAACTCCTTCATCTCAACTGCAGTTAACAGAGTTGATCTAAATTTCTGGTGCCCAATACAGTATTATCTACAACTTTGGGTGTTTGAATTTTATCACAGACTGTAAGAGTCACTGAATTGCATGTGATACAATATATTCAAAATAGTGTTCCCAAGATTGTTTAATGATTCATGTTATAGCTTATAATTAAAATGTACATTTTTGGCATATGGTAAAATCAATGATTTTGAAATCTCTGCTCTTGAGAAATTATGTTTTATGTCTTTATTCTGAAAATGTATAGCATTTTACAACTTATTATATAGCTCCAAATTATTAATGAAAGCAATTTGTAAATATAATTTTGTACAGCACCACAAAACCAAACATCAAGAGAAGAAAGACTCTGCCTCACTTCAACATGTCCTGATATGTCCAAAATTATCTTATGAGACATCAGATACTGAGCTCAAGTAACTACACCAAAGGATTAAGCCCAGGGCGTGTCTTAACAACAAGTTCAGAGTCTTTTTGTTGAGGCTTTGCACGTACATGTCAGCATGTTTTAAATACAGCTTAATTCCTCTTGAGCAAAGGGGCCATTGTAATATCTAGCAGCACATATTTCTATGACTGTATATTTTAGCTCCCCAATGGGTTTAAAAAAATTATTTGTATGCTATTAAATGAAGTACTGTTCCTTGTATTTGAAGAACAGTAAAAATTACTTCTGTCTCTATTACCCTTTTCCTATTATCTGACTTACACTAGCCTTATTCACCTACATTTCTTTCTACTTTGTCTTCCATATGCCAATGTTACTATGATGATATATGCCAATATCAGTCTGAGAAAAAGACGCCTAATCCACTCTAACAAGACCAGTGCACCACACCACATAGCCGCTATCACTCCCCTCATCCCTCCAACAATCAAGCAGGAAAATAATAAATGAAACTATTGCTTACTTTTTTCAACTGACTCATTGTGTCTCCTTAGGAAAATTCTATTACTTAAACATTTTAAGCAGAGCTGCATGATGACTTTCATAGCCTTTGGCAGTTTTTCTTTCTTAAGCCCCTTTATCCATAAAAAAAAAAAAAAGAAAGAAAGAAAAAACTTATTTGAATGTTATTTTACTACTGCATTTGTTTAAATATGAATATATTCATATTATATATTGAAACACTTTTACCTAAAAGTTTATTTTTTTCTTCTTATTTTAAAAGAAATTAAACTATTTAGTGAGCCTAGTATACCTAATGTATATGTCAGCCCTGATTGTAATCCAAGTACTACTCAGGAAAATTAATGAAAAAATAAATTTTAAAATATTTCTTTGAAAACTTTATTAATATTGGTGATCTTCCAGATGTTCAACTCTCTGAAAAGCATTCAGGTATTCCTCAGCACCAGAAAAGTAGGTAAATCATGAAAGTGAAATGAAGACCAAAGATGATTAATTTACCTAATTGAACACACACAAAAATTACTGTAACATTTATTGAGGCCTTTCAGTGTTCTAGAACTATGTTATGTACCCTCTATGAATTATCACATTTATCTTATAAATACTCCAAGAAACAGCTGTTGTTAGTATTATTTCCCTTATACAAATATGGAATGGAGGGTCAGAAGAATAAAATGATCTGTCCAGTATTCCACAGGAAATTGGTGGTAGAGGCTGTATCTAAACTAATGTTTGAGCCTTAACCATGATGTTTATCCCAGTTGTTTATTATTTTAATGATTACAATATTTCAGCATTACCTTTATAATATAATGTACAAATTCTTCTATTAATATTCATTGTTTAAATGGAAAAAGACAACAGCCTGTTTTCACTGTTTTTTATCATAAAAAAGAATAGGAGCTCTAATTATAGCCTGATTTTAATTCACCCTCCTCACTACACACATACACATACATACACTTGTGTGTGTACCTTGCACACCCATACATATGACATGCATATTGTCAGATTCTTCAATTCCACCTCTCTTTCTTTTACTTTCAGTTCAACAAATGTTTTAAGTTCATTACCACAGATAATATTAATATGAGAAAGACATATCAGGGGAAAATGAATCTTCTTCTTAATGAATAAAAGCATTTCTTTTTAATGAGAGAATAAACTTCCATTATTTTGACTAAGGGGTCATATCAGGTCCCAGTTCTGCTGATGTCTACAACTAATTAGTTCCAGGCAACCTCTGTTCAGTTAAAAATAATGTGTATGGAAAGCATTACACATTAATTGCCAAAATGAAAAGAGAAGATAATGCAAGTGGGCAGATTAGTAAGCATTTTGGATGAAGAACTGTCTCCAACTAATGGCCTGAATTTGCACTATTTGGAGTTGGTAGTGCTAAGGTCCTACCCAGCTGTATCACAAAGAAGCATGAAGGGTAGATAGTCTTAATACCTCATGCTCATTTTACTATCCCTGAATTTCTGTCCCTATGCACAATCAATTTTTTGCTCTAATTTATATGCACTTTTTCCTAGTATATATTAACATGCATAAATAATGCTTAACAATGTCAATTAACTTTGAGTGGGAGAACAATGAAAAGGTCTACCATTTGTCATTTTGCTATAGTTCAATATATAAAGCTTTAAGCATATTAAAATAGAATATTGATAAATTCAGATTACAGTCATTAAATGTCTTGAATATGGACTAAAGGGGAAAGTAGTGCATTAAACATTTCAGTTGATCTGTGAAGCTACATTTTACCTCATGAAAGTTGTCCCTGAGCAGATACAGCTAGAATACAAGTGGCATTTCCATAAGTTGTGTTAAGGTGACCAAAAAGCAGCACAATGCCGATTACATTCATTTCCTCTTTCTATTAAGGACCATGTAGGCAGGGGCATCCTGCCTCCAAAGTAAAAGAAAATTCTGAAACAAACTCTTCTCATCTGGAAAGAGAAGTCTTAGCTTTGTGTATTTTTTAAAGAGCTGTGTAAGGCAACTATGGAATTCTACAAATGAAATACCTCAGTAAGTATTATCTAGGTTCTAAAGAATTATTTTCGCTGAATCATATGTACAATTCCTTCTGATCAGGATTGTTTTAAGACTTCACACTTTCCAATTCTAAGTTGGAGTTAAACTCACAGACAGAATGGGCTGGAAAAATTAGAGCATGATAAGACTGCAATGGTTTTCCAAACTGTAAATCCCTGGAGTATTCAATTGCAGTTTGAAGCCTGGGTTAGAAGGATCTGTCATTTACAGTCTTAGACCAGTTTCGTACAACACTCAGACTACTGACCAACTTCCTCTAAAAATGGAGACAGCCTGAGTGGCCAAAAGTACCTTTAGGACTTAACAGGTTTTCCTGCCAGGCTGCCATTCCCTTCAGCACTAATAATTTAGATTCAATCATCTTGTTCATTGTGGTTTCTTATCCTACTTGGCTAACAATAAAATCTCATATTTTGTAATACATAAGTATATTGAAATCAATTAGAATCTGAACAAAACCATCAGATAAAGGAAGTGTTATTAGATATATAGATGGTTACAAAGCAACCAAACATTTAAATGTTGATGTGTGAATGGCAGTGAATATTATCATATATTCTATTCTATTGAAACCTGAAAAATTAGAATCATGCTGCCTGCCATTACCAAAACTGGTAAGCAGAGACAAGGATTGAATCTTTATGGGCACTTTATTCAGATGCAGGCAATCTGAGAAGATAGCAGGTTATGTACCCTCAAAAATCATCTTAACATCTCATCTCAAATCAACATTTTTATAAAGAGAAGAAAGGATAAATAAGGAGTTTGAGGAAAAGGTTAATCAAATGAGAGTTGTAGTCCAGTGGGGATTTTCCTAATACTTCTTTATCTGCACCACAGAAGTTCCCTCCCTGGAACACCTGGGATCAAATACTGCCTCCATTACCTGCAGACCCCCGGGGCGCAATGGTTGACTTGCTTGTCCACCTCCTGGAGTCACATGGTCATGCATTCCAGTTTCTGGAATAACAACTTTCCACCTCCACTAATCATATAAGCCTATCAACTTTGACTGAAGCTAAAATCTTAAACTCTTGAGTTCCCCTATCACTAGGTGCGAGGCATTATGCTCTTAGTTTATCTATCATTTTCAGATTGTTGCTTAAATTCACAGATCAATAGAATGGCAGAGATAGGTCCCCTGTTACTACCAAAAAGGAAAAGGGGAAGTTAAAAAGACAACTGGATTTGAAAAAATGTAAATCAAAATCAAGACAAAATAACAAAAGTAACTAAAGATAAATAAAATTAAGAATTAGGTTATATATGGTGTGTGTATTTCAAATGAATTCTTATTCCAAGGAAGTCTCTAGGCTCCCTTCCCTCCCATTTCTCTTTTTGATTTATATCCCCAACTTCCTCCATCCTACCTAATATTGTAGGGACTGTGCAGTAATCTATGGCTCTCACAAAGTATTTCAAACATTTTTGTCAGAACTCATCTTTTCCTCCTCTGTGCTCATGTTGCATTTGTGGCTTACTTATGATTTCTATTTTTTTCTCCCACTAGATTGAAGTGGAGGAGTCTAGACTATGCCACTGTGGCATAAAAGTTATTGTTAGTAGAAGACATTTGAATCCCTGAAATCTCTTATCTGCCTAAAAGTAGATTCTTTCAAAAGGATTCAAATGGGAGAAATCTCCTGCTTTAGGAGCAACCAGAGAAGATTAATTGTTATCACTAGAGATGATGATTTCCCACATCACACCTAAACAGACATTGTCACAAAATGATATCTTCCATTTATTTACCTAAGGGCCCATTTATCTCTCTTAGAAGTCATCAATGTTCCCATAAGTGTCCTTCTCCTCCTCTTCTCTTGATAAGATTCATGACCCAAATTCTAACCACCTCCTTGAGTCACATTTTTCTATGAATTTTCATGCATACTTAGTGGATAAAAGTCTGTCTCCTTTCTTGCTAATCTGTCTTTTGTCAGTTTAGTTTGTGAGCACCCAAGACATGAACATAAAAGGTAGAGAAAATATATTCTTCCCTAACAAAAGGCATTAAGGATCAGTCATATCTGTAGTCTTTTAATGTCAAAGTAATGGTAAGTATCCAGAATGGTTTTGTTGATGTGAACTCATTTTAAGTGAACTGAATTAACATACATATTAAATTGGGGACCAAATATTCTGGAGTCTGTGAAAAGAAATATATGTAGCCTGGAATTAAGAAGGAATTGAAGCAAAAGTTAAAAAAAAAAAAAAAGTTTATTCCAGACCTAAGACAGCTTTATAAAGGCTAAGCCTAAATAAACATGAATTGAAAGGTGATAACAGGGTATGTCAAAAATAGGGTATATCAAAAATCTAATTTATGGGTTAACATTTGATAAACTAGACTAAAATTTGGACTTGCTCTGTCATTACTGTTATTGAATAAAAGTGGGGTCCAGGACTGTTGTTCAGCCCAGGGCTGGCCTCAGTGTGAGACAACCTTTGACCAGCTGAGTGAAGGGAAGTGGGGGCCCATCTCTGCCCTCCCTCTGCTTAAATCTTTGGACCAAAATTTCCATGTGCCCCAGAAGCATCCAGTTTCCCTAGCCAATCCATCCTTTTGCCAGGCTAGACTGGCATCTGCACTTCCCCCTGCTGCCATGCTCTGGAAGAGAGTAGGCTTTTACCCTTCATCAATCACCCTCATCATCCATGTGCAGACCCTGTACAGAGTCTCCTTTTGCTAGTTCAGTTGCCAGGGCAACATGAAAAGGCTGCACAGGTTTGTTTACCCTTTCATCCAGGGGTAGGAAAATCTATCAAGTACCATGTTAGCAGCGTGCAGCTTCAGTTCCACCAGTTCCAGCATTTCCTGGAGTCTGAAATGCTGTCCTCACTCTATGGCCTGGGAAGATACCAGTATCAACTTCTACCTTTAACTTCTGGACCTTTGTACTTTTACAAAGGCAAATGGGTGAATGTCTCATTTTTTATAACTTAAATCCAGCTGGACAATGGCATAGTTCTACCTATCCCTGGTCATAGAAACAAACAAAAAAGGGAATCTGGAGTGGAGGGCATTGTTTATGTGAAAAAGTAGGATCTTGCAAAGTCCAGATCAATTGGCTGGCTCTGGGAAGCAGTGTGTATGATGTCCAAAGGATGGCATTGCTGAATAAGGTGGCATCCTTGTTGTATTCTAGAGGTGACAAATTTGGACAGAAATTTAGAAGGCACAGTCAGAACCATAATAAAGATAGGGGCTAATTTTACAGTGTCCCAAATTAAGGAAGAATGGCTTTCTTGGGAAAAGACTTGTGACACCTGTCTGTAGCCCTTTTGTCCACTCAAATTAGGTGGAGGAGAGACTTCTAAGATTTCTCCTCCCTCTGAAGAATTATGGGCCTTTTCTGTCTGAACTATTAGGGCAGAAAAGAAAAGCAGTTTCACACAAAGCTAGTACACTGTTCCATACTTCACCAATTGAATCATCTAGTCCCGCCAAACCATTGAGTCTTATTTCAGGAGGAAGCAATGCTTATGGGCTTCTAAAGTGAGGCCTGTACTGTGTGAACAAGTAACCAAGTAAATGAGACCATAGGAATACACCCTGTGAAATAGAAGAAAAAACATGTAAGTTAATTAACGTAGCAAATTATAAACCAGTCTGCAATATTATGATTTGAGAAGACACCTAGTTGCAAGGCCTTTGCTAGAATGTTATTAAAAGTAACAAATTAATGAATTCTTCTTGCCTATAAATTGAACACCTCCAGTGATATCATTAGGTGCTATGGTGAAATCTGTATGGCATACACAGAAACTGTTAAATTTCCAAGTAAACATAAAACTTTTAGGACAGGTAGCTGCACTAAAATCCAATATCCACAACTGAGCATTGTGTTTTTCTTGAAGCACAATTTTTCTCCTTAAGATCACCCTCATTCTCATCAAAGGGGCTACATTAAGTCCAGTTTTAATTTGCTTCATTATTTACATAAATAATAAGAACAGCAATTAATCACATAGGCTCTTCAAATCTGCTTTTCTTAAACTTACACAATGAACTTTTTTTTTTTTTTTTGAACTTTTAAATTGAGCTTAAGTCAGCCCTTCAGAGTACAGAAGCCAAGCCATACACCTGCTGTCAGGCTTTGCCTACAGTACCTGTCTTCCTTAAGTCCTTAGGGCTCCCAAAGCATCTTAAGTTTCCTCCTTACCATCTTTCAGTAAAGCAACCATTGTTCCTTACCTGGACAGATTGGCATGAACTACTACATGATCAAACAAGGTACCAGGCCATTTTTCCAGTGGCCTTTCATTAACTTTAAAATTCAGTGTCAGTTCCTCAAGGATCTCTGGTGACATCCAGAGTCCAGACATGCCTCCTTCAGGCATAACTTCCAGTCAAAGTCTTGGTTATTAAAACCACAATTAGAAACTGGTTTTACTGGGTTTATGCAAAGAGACTTTAGGCTATCACTCACTCATTTAGAATGCCCAAATCTGGAGGGATCAGGTAGGGAGAAAAATACAAAGCAAAAAGGAAAATCCTTGCCCTTCAAATATCCACTAAGATGGCACCGCCATGCCTTATGCCTTCTATTACGAAAACTACCATTTCTTTACAACTTAATGTGAAGTTTTAACTCGCAGAAATCTCAGTTCCCTTTCAAAACTGAAACAAAAGCAAAATCTAAAGCGAAGACAAAGTTTTCAAACAAATATTCTCAAACTAAATCCTCTAAAAAAAAAAGAAAGTGGGAATCTTATCTCATACCAACCGGTAGCCCTGATGACTTTTACCAGGTCCGGACAGCCGAAAGCCTCCAACAGTGGAGACATGCTCACCTGCCAACTGTGACACTGACTGGTCCCATGACAGACAATCTCTCACCAACAGGTATGCCAGCCAATACCAAATGACCTTTCCTAGGTCCAAATGGCACAAAACCCCAATAGCAAACAATCTTTCACACCAGTCAGTGTATCAGCTGTTACCAAAATGGCTCAAAGGCCCAAACGACAGAGACAAAAGACCCCTGTGTATACAAAATGACAAAGTTTAAACCAAGTCCCCACATGTGAAGAAGGCAAGGAAAACTGTACCCAGAACTGAGGTTTCCTTCTTTTCAAGTTAAAACTTTCACAAACTTCTTACCTATTCAGAGGTAACCATTTTAGCCTGATTCATTTTCAATCCTTGTCCTTTTAACAATGGAAAGCACCATACTCTAACTCTGTATCAGGCAGCTAAAAGTCCCTAGATTTGCAAACATTTTCTTAACTTCTTAAAACACAGGTCTTGCAAAAATCCCACTGTGCAATGAATGACCTGAATGCCTGGACATATGGGATCTCATCCCACTTCAACCATTGGCAATCCAGTTCCAACTTCATGATGGAATAGCAATTTAGGGAGCCATTTATGGGCCATTTTTTTCCATAGTCTAAAATACAAATAGGCCAAGCAGTGTTACAATAGAAAATAATTCCTTCTCAGACATTGGATAATGGCTGTACATAGCCCAGCCCACTCAAATTCTGCCCACTGGGCTCACTCCAGTAGTCAAAACAGAGCAGCCCCTGATGGCCTGGATACATATACAGAATCAAAACTATGACTAGAAAAATGCCAGCAAACTGATAACATATAAGCAAAATTTGAACCCATAACTCCATCTCACAAGCAGATTTTAAGTCTTATCTTTATCCAAACAGTACTGCAGATTGAGGCCCCCAAAACCATGACCACCTAATACTCAGATGCTCCTCACCTATCTTAGCCAGGCGGCCTTCCTGGAGATGCAAGACTGAGGCCAGAGGAACAAACTGTGACCCCAAAACTGGCCCCAACCTTTCTTAAAATCTTCTGGCCAGACCTGTGTCTCCAGTGACCCCCCAAAACTTGGACAGTCCTCACCCAGGCCCCTGTTCAAGGCTCCCCAGATTGGTCCCCATAACATCCCAGTTATGAGCCCAAATGGTCCCTTTTGGAGCCCAATTATTGGCCCCAGAACTGGAGCTGTTCCCGTCAATCCAAGTTGTGCAGAAACTTGAATGGCGCAACACTCACATGGCATATAACCCTAATGGCAGGTTCCTAAATGGCCTGTAGCCCCCCAAGTGGCTCTAACTGGGCCCAAGTAGCACCATACCCAACCCCCATTGTTCATGCTAGTTCAGATCCCCCAGTCTTGGGGCCACTTTGCTCCTCAGGCCTATTTCCTTTCAGCATCCTGGCAACTGGCACCTTGAGTGGGGGTGCAGGAAATTTCCCTGCGATGGGGAAATCCTTACAGTCACACTCTCAGGGCCAGCCTGCCCAGCTGTAACCTCACTGAAGTCCATAGCCCATCCAGATGTTGCCAAACTGTTACTGAACAAACGTGGGGTTTCGGCTGCCCACTGCCAAACATAAGTGTAAAACAATGACTGGTGGGGAAAGAGAATTTATTGAAAAGTTGCACAATTTGGGCGAGTTGGGAACCACCTCTAGGCTTCTCTCTTCTTCCAGCAAGAAAAAACATCGAAAAAAATAAGTTTGTTCCCCAAAGTACTGAAACCTAAAACCAAACCCAAAGATCCCCTGCATGTTTATCTGCCAAGGCTGCTAAGCAGACAGCTTTCTGGCTTCAGCCTCCCTCTGATGAGTGTGCACACCCAGGGCCCACATCACCATTTCCACACTGCAGCGGCTTCCTGCTCTGGGACTTGGGGCCACTGCTGACCCCTGCAGCCATTCATGTAGGGGCTCCATCCACACAGGCCCAGCACCCAAGGCTGCCAGAGCCCCTGGGGTCCACAAGTACTCCAGCCCGCACATCCTTAGGCTGATCGCAGGGGAAAAGATGGGGGGCAGTCTGGAACCATTTGTGCAGTGCAGAGTCATAGTTCCATTGGGCACTGTGGGGGGCCGTGTCCTTGGGGCATGGCCCAGCATGCAGGATTCAGCCTCGGCACCAGCCAGTCCCCAACCAGGCAAGTGAGGAGAAAAGACCTGACACTGCCCTCCTCCCATTGAAATCTCCTGGCCCAAAATGCCCTGCACTCTGGAAGCATCAAACTTCCCAACCCAGTTTGTCCTTTTGCCACACTAGACTGGCAGGTCTGTATCTCCCCTGGCTGCCATGTTTCAGAAGTAAGTAGGAGGTGTCAGGTTGAAGAGGCTGGTCCCCCATTCCTCTCTGTATATGGCTGGCCCTTCTGCTGGAGTCTGCCAACTAGCTAGCCTTGAAGCTAATCTTATCCCAGGGCCTGGAACACTGAGCCTAGGGACAACCAACATAGCAGCCTTAGGATACACTGCCTCTTTGTTCTAAGGTACATACAGCTCCTTTGTTCTAAGGAGTATACAAGCCAGCCCCTGCTGTGAGCAAGGGCCCTCCTGCTGTCCCTGGTGGGAGTCTTGCATAGCCCTGCTAACCCCACTAAGGAGTTGCCTGGCCTCTGGGTCATTAGTCTGCTATCCCTTAAAATAAAGCCTCACGAATCTCCTGAAGGCTCTGTACAGGTTTTTCTTTGCCACCAGGCCAGAAGACTTGTTTCCCCCAAAACCTGGACCTGCAGGTCTGCTCTCCAAGACCCACCGCAGATCTAGCAGGAGGGTTTTTTTCCCCTGTGTCAATCACCCTCGGTATCCTTGTGCAGACTCCATGCAAAGTCTCTTGCTGCCATGGGCCATGCCAGCTTGGTTACTGGGACACCACCACACTGCCTTGCTGGCTTGTTTACCCTTTACCCTGGGGTCGGGAAATCCATCATGTGCCATGCTAGCAGCATGCAGCTTCAGTCCCACCACCTCAGGCATTTTTTGCAACCCCTCCCTCACTCTGGGTTCTAGACAGTATGTACATGTATATTCATTGCATTTTTGATGTTCGCAGTGTGGTAGTTTTTTCATTTTGACCAACTAGGTAAGGCAACTTTACTGAGCGGATGGTATGACTAGGATCCCAGAGTCAGTCCTTTACAGAAAAATCCTTAATATACTAGGAAAAATCAGAAATTTATCATTCAGAAAATCATAGCAAGTTCATCTAAGGAGAATTGAGAAATTTGTTTTTCTGAATTGTTAGTGCTTTGGGCTCTGATGTTGATTTTAACTCTTTGAAATTGTTTCTGATTTTGACCTCAAACTCAATTCACTGTGATATGAGCTGTGTACCCTTTCCTGCACTTTCTGGGTCCAATGCCTGAAATTAAAGACCGTTAACATTGAGATTTACACAGACATAGAATCATCCTCAAGGCTCAGGAAAGATACCCGGAGAGAATTCCAATCCTCTTTGGAGGAGTGAGAAAGAAAAAGAAATAAAGAACAAACCAAGACAAAACCTCTCTTAGATTAGTGTTCCTCCCAGGACATCTAGGCCAAAAGATGTTAAATGTGCAAAAGCAGTTTGATGTGATGCTTACACACCCTTTGTTGACGTAGATGTTAATCTTGCTAATTTCACCAAGCATCTAGCAGTGAGAAGATGAAAAGAAATAATGGGAGAATAATGCATTTCCCCCAGTGGAGCAAGAATTAATGGCTACAAGCTGCGCCTTGATTTTAATGAGAATGCAACATAGTTTGGGACTTTGAAACAGCAGAGAAGCCAATCGTGTTAATACTTTTAACAAAATATTCTCCTGGTTTCTCTTGTATATTCCTCTCCCTTGCCCCTCTGGATTAGCTCCAGAAGAATCCCATGACTAAAAAGTCCTATACCGCACCTAGCCAGGGAGATTCCAGTCCCACACCCTCCATCTTCCGTCTTCCTACATGAAGCCATTCCTGGCCCTTCTCAGTGAACTCTTTTCTATTTATTTTATCAAATGTTTGGGGATGTAAATAATTCAACCTTGTCCAATTTTCTACTTACATTCCCCCCCCACCCAATAAATTAGAGCTTTAATAGCAGGATGTGCTCATACACAGCATGGAAAGTTGTCCTATTTGCAGTATCTTGATTAGAGTAAAAAAGTTATCTGTCAGTACAAAATCCAGTCTACCCTAACTCTTCTCATTTTTAAAGGTTTACCTGCTTATATATGCTTGCTTATATAATATACCCCTGCATGTTTTTTTATTATAAGTATATTTAACCACCTTAGGACAACCTGCAATTAATACTTTCTGTGCCTGAACTGCTTTCCCTGCACAGCTACCCTTTACAATTGATATCACTATTACTGCCACTTTTATTGCTACTAGGACTATTATTACTGTAACTAATGCAATCGTCACCACCATCAAGACCACCACTACTCTTATTGCCAAGGCTTTTCCTTCAGGTTTCAGCCTTATCCAGTGTCCCAGACAGGATGGGTTCTCAAAACCAGCCTTTCCTACAAGGTGCTGCAGCCTAACAGGAGTTGTTGCTAAGTTGAGGTATTAGTCTCCACCACCCTCTGTTGCTCTCAACTGCTACTCACGTGCCATCACGTACAATCACAAGAAATTGTGTGCCTTGACAAGAAAAATGATGTGACCCCTGCTGTAACCACTGACATTGTTCTTTTTCTTTCTTGGTATGCAGCATATTCATCTCTGTGATCCTTCAACGCTAGGCAGGGAGCAACACAAGGACAGTGACTTACCATCTTACAAATCGCCTGGGCCCTGCAGTGTCTGGCACCCAGTGTCATCAATGCATAATTGTTGAATGACTGAATTGGCCATGGCTACCTTTCATTGCCACTGAAAAGACAAAGGGAATTATTTTGCATCCCATCCACCTTTTCTAGAGAGTTTAAATGAGAGAATCAAAAACAGTACTGGTTCTGAGAGTGGGAGATTTCAGACCCAGGTTTGTACAAGAAAGAGCAGGGTAATAAGAGAAAGTGGAGAGTGAAAATACGTCAGAAAGCATTACATTTAGTACTGGTGGGGAACAATCGATGGTATGCTTATTATAATAGGTAGGGGAGTAGGGTTATTGGTTTCAGAGGAAGGAGAGCAGAGGGAGGGGATGAATTTTAAACAAAGGAAACCAGAAGGGACCCAGAAAATGTACATTAAGTTTCTCAATATTTCAGTGGAGCTCACTTTTAAAAATCAGGTTGATTGAAATAATTTACATACTGCAAAAATGCTTCCTTTATAGCCTGCAGTTCTATGATTTTTGACAGGCACAAAGAGATATGACCATGACACAGTCATGATAGACAGCACTTCCATCCATCACCTCTAAAATGTCCCTCATTTCCCTTTCTCAGTCCCCTTCCTTCATCTCTGCTGATCTGCTTTCTGTCATTCTTGTTTTGACTTTTTCCAGAATGTCATCTAAATGAAATTGATGTACAGACTTTTGAACTTGTCTTACTTTACTTAGCATAATGCATCTGAGGTCCATCCATGTTATATTAGCATGCATGTATCAGTAGTTCATGTCTGTATTTTATCTTATTTTTTAAAATATTTTATTATTTTTAGAGGGAGGGGAAGGGAGAAAGGCAGAGAAGGAGAAAAACATCAATGTATAGTTGTCTTTCACCTGCCTCCAGCTGGGGACCAGGCTGGAGACCTGGCTGGCAACCTGGTTATGTGCCCTGGCTGGGAATCGAACCATTGACCTTTGGGTTCTCAGGCTGGCGCTTTATCCACTGTGCTACCAGCCAGGGCCTAATTTATTTTATTTTGCTGAGTACTTGTTCATTGTGTGGCTATAATATAGTTTACCTGTTCATTAATTGATAGACATCTCAGTTATTTTCCGTTTTTGACTATTACAATTCAAGCTATTATAAACATGGGTACACAGGACTTTTAGTGGGCGCATGTTTTCACTTGGCTTGGGTAAAGACCTAGAAATGAGATTGCTGAGTCATAGCGTGGGTGTGTGTTTATCTTCATAATGAACTGCCATTGTGTTTTTGGAAATTCTTTGTAAATTTTAGTTCTTAAGTTAGTAACATCCTATCTCCCTGGATAACCATCGGCAAGGCTAAGGTCCTGCAGAAGATATATGACAGTTGAAAGGAATAAACAGGTACATGCCTGGAACCCTCTGACCTGGGCCTGCATTCCACAGTTTGAAGGCATAAGTCAGGATAAAATAAAGGAATTACAATACTGCCTATTAAATATCATGGGCAAACACCCAGTCCAGGTTCTAAGGCTCCACATTTCTATGATGTACAGACGTTCTACCACCGTACAACATCCATACTCTGAGTTCTACCAAAGGTACTGAGTGTAATTCTACAAGTTTAATGTAATTCTAGAAATTTAACATACACACATCCAACAACCATACATGACCCTAACTCTGAGTTCTGTCAAATGTACTAACAGTGTCATTCTAGAAATTTAATGTGTTCCAAGAAAAAGCAATCATGCCGTCCTATTTGATAGCCTTAACAGTGCCCTAGAGATTTTTTCAGATAAAAAAAAAAGCAAAGAAAGAAAGTCTTGCTCATGATACATATATTTTTCCTCTGGCACATTTTTCTGAAGTCAGCAGGAACTAGAAAAGCATGTGACAAAATGCAATTGGAAAAGTGTGCGTGTTTGTGGGTGTTTTAGCCCTGACTAGGACCAGGAAGTAGCAGAAGGCAAACCAGTTTTACAGTACTATTTTGCTACATGTTATTGCTGTCTAAAGTGCTAGCTCCATGTCTCCTGAGGTACAATTTCAGGCAAGCAGGGTCTACATACATTAAATCAAACATTAATGGAGATTGGGGTGGAGAATGGAGAAGGCGCCTTTGCTTCTGCTTACTGACACTATTAGAACTTTGTATAAAATTCAGAAGGCTAGTAATGCCTTTAGGAAGAAGGGGAAAGGATTTAGGAGGACAGATGAACCCTGTCCCTGGACATCTTGGAGCCCTCGATGACTTTGGGAGCAAATGAGCTCCTGTCTACGTACCTGTCGTTTTTGAAATTGGCAGGTGCTATCAAGGGTTCAGCTAGCTCGGTGATATAGAGTCCTTTAAAATAACTTTTCACACAGTTAAAATAGCACTCTTGGTGAGTAGCTGTTCACGAACACTGACTGAGAGTCACACGTTAGTCACCACACTTGACCCGTCATTGTGACTCGTGGAGAACAGCTGCTTGCGACTGAACTCTGATGAGTTGTCTTAATAGAAGTTGAGCAAGTAACTTACGGGCTTGTTGCTCATGAATTCCTCTTTCAGGCCACAGTGAAAGATACAAGAAGCTGCTCAGGATTTAATAATCATAGGATAGTAGTCAGAGACCTTATGGAAAGGGGGTAATGGAAAAATGAAGCCCTTTAGAGTCTGTCAGAGAACAGTGAATTTCAAAACAACCCTTGATTTTATTAAACTTTAATTTATTAAAGTTTAATGTACTTCGAAATACATTGGCCTTTTATAAAAAACAGAATACATTTTCAAAATACTTTATCAAGGAAATACCACCCCAGAAAGGTCACTTATATGCTGTGACAATTTCAAATGGGTTATGTACTAATTTGACATGCTTGAGTAGTGAATCCTTGTTTCATAAATAACGCATGCTAGCATCTTATCTTTATAATATAATGTGGCTCTTGATCAAAGCCTTCTTAAAACACACCTTGTACTTTAAGCTCATTTAATCTGAATATACCCATTCTTAATTCTTATCAAAAAATATATGTAATACATTTCAGTGCACATACTGAGAGAGATAAGAAAGGGAATCTTTCCCTTCTAAAATAATCTTAAATGCTAAATGGCTTGTCATGCAAAATTTTGGCTTATAGGCTTGTAGTTTCAGTTTTTTGGCAAGGTACTTCTGTTATTAAACCACATAGTATTTTTCTATACCATTTCCTACTTCATTGAAGTTATAACATGCTAGACTATTAGGGGAATTTAACTATCATGTAATGCAGTGCCCTGCGAACTGTGTGGCCCATGTGCCAACCAGCTGTTTCTGTAAAGTTTTATTGGAAGCCAGACCCCATTCATTTAAGCCAGGTCTATGACAGTTTTCCTCTACGTAACAGAGCTAAGTGGTTGCAACAGAGATCATGGAGCCCACAAGCTCAAAACGCTGTTTGACCCTTTAAGAAAAGGTTTTCCACACTGGGGTCTAGTCTACCCCTTACATTTTATACAAGACAAAACACAAAATATTTAACATTTTTTGATACTTTTAGGACAGTACCAGAGACTAGATGATCATATTATTAAGTCTTAAGTTCCCCAAATATATGCTGGTTAGCGTCACATTAATAGGTATATGAGGAAAATTACTTATATCTCCTTGTATTAAAATGAGATTGAACTAGTGTGACTGATGGAAAAGAACTTTGATTCTCTGGTCTCTCTTAGAGACCTGGATATAAAAAGGTCACAGAGCCTACAGCTACTTTGTATTTAATGAATTTAAACATTTTTGCAAAACTGAATTATGATCAGAAAAGGGGAAGGATTTTAAAACAAAACAGTCACACACAACCAAGAAACACTTCTCTCTCCTTGTTGTAAAAAATAAAAAATGCAGTAAGGTGGTATGAAATAAATCAACCACACAACCCTTCTTATAATCCATCTCCCTTTTTTCAGTTGAGTAATGACTGAAAAAGAAAAACCAGATATTTGGAAGAGCAAGTGGAATGTTCCTCAGTTAAATGGTAAGTTAACAACTTGATCACAAGTTGACAAGGGCCATACTTTAAGAAAGCCTGTGAAAGCATTTGACTCCAATGTGACACTAGTGTTTCTGAAGTACCGGTACTCATATTTTTAATGTAATAGCAAATTTTGTAAGAGAAAATATATAAAAGTACAGCATTAAAGTAATTCATTATGTAAAGGTACTTTTTAATCACTAAACATTTTGGGTCCTTAAGCATGTGCTTTAATTCATTGAAATTCAGATATTGTAGAACTATCCCCTTATTTTCATCATAGTTGCCACAATTCTGCCCAGCACAGAATCTTCTTGTATACAATACAAAATCTATTTCTGAGTATACAACATTTAAAATAAAGCATTTAACATCAATTTTTAGGTTTTTTTTTTTCTTTTTAGAATAAATTTAAGGAAATATAATTTACATGCAATGAAATACATCTATTTTAAGTAATACAGTTTGCTGAGTTTTGGTAAACATGTAATCTACACTTGTGACCACTACCAAAATCAACTGTTAGAGTATTTGTATCACCTCAGAAATCTCTCTCTCATCTCTTTGCAGTTACCTCCCTACACACACATACACTTACTGGTGTTTTCAGTCATCATAAATTATTTCTACCTGTTCTGGAAATTCTCATGAATGACATAATACTGTATACACATTTTTCTTTTCCTTCCTTCTTTAACTTGATGTAATGATTTTTGAGAGTCAGTAATATCTTTGCAAGTATAAGGTTTTGTTTGTTTGTTTGTTTGTTTGCTTTGCTAATGCCATTTCATTGCATGGACATAACATATTTGTTTACCCATTCACCTAGTGATGAAATCTGGTTGTTTTTAATTCATAGCTCTTAGGACTAACATACTTAAAGCATTCAGGTAAAGTGTTTTCGAAGATATATGCTTTCATTTCTTTTGGTAAATTAAGAATGGAACTTCAGTTTCAAGTGTTCATCTGAAGTTTCTAATATTATCCTACTATTTTTCTGCCAGAGACCTATGTTCACTATCTCTGTTCCAATTTGTATCAATGCCTATTTAAACCAAATAGGGTTAAATATACAGATACCAATATATGGATAAAACTCATTAAAAGTGAAAACATATTTGCAAAATATTTGCTCTTTTCCAGTGAGCATTCCCCAAAACAGCACTGCTAAAATCCTCAGTACAAAGTATTCAAACGTCGGAGACACTGATTATATGAGTTCTTCTTTTACATGAAGTCCCCTTTATTTGGGAGGAAACACAGAACAGAGATGGAGCTTGGGGCCGTGCAAGACCTGAAGAGAAAAGGTCTGCCACCGCATGAGAGAAATGAAACTCCCCGAGCTTTCTAGAGTTGAGGTGACACATTTTCATGACCTATGTGGTGTGAAACCTTACTTGTTACAATTCCTGTTGGGGAAAGGAAAGAATGTGACCAAAAGATGTGTGAGAAGATAACATCAAATTTCTACTCTCAAGATGACGTGAGTGTAAAGGTCTTATGCTCTAAAGGATGGCTTAGTTGAACACTAGGACTTCTTAAAAACCACGGAGCTCCCTAAAGCTTGAAACATACATTATGAGTCAAAATAAAATAATGTACTCGGGAATAAACAAATGAGAACTTAGGTGTCAAGGCTGTCAGAAATTAAGAAGGGAGATTTTACCCTGAAAGCAAGGGAACAAGTCACCCTGCCACAGTCTCCTGGCAGAATTCAGAAGAACCCTTCAGTAAACGGGTGTCTGGAGGCCCCATTTCCAAAGCGGGAAGGGCTTCTCCACACCTCCAACAGACAATTCTCAGGCACCAGCAGGGTGTCCAAGAGTTCAACTCAATTCTGACACTATGTACTAGACATAGCTTCAGATTTCACAGGTTGCAGGTTCAGGCCCACAAGACTGCTTCCCCACCCTGGCATTTGAGCTGCAAGTTTAAAATCCAGGCTGTTATCTGCGCTTCTGACCAACTGACTCTACATCAAAAGTTCCTGTCACCTCCTCTCAGGTTGGATTAATTTGCTAGAGTGGCTCACAGAACTCAGAAAAACCTTTTCCTTACTAGATTACTGGTTTATTACAAACAGATTTAACTCAGGAACAGCCAGATGGGAGAGACGATAGGACGAGGGATGGGGAAAGGGCTTATAGCTTCCATGCCCTCTCTTAGCTAGCTGGCTGGCCACTCTCTTCAAATATCCAAGTGTTCACCAATCCCTTCTGTGGGGAGGTTTTCTGGAGGCTTCAGTGCAGATGCATGATTGATTAAGTCATTGGACACTGGGAACTGAGTCAACGTCCAGCCCATTTCCCCTTTCTGGAGGTTGGGGAGCGAAACTGAAAGTTCTAACTTTCTGCCCTGGCTGGTTTGGCTCAGTGGATTGGTGCCAGCCTGTGAACCAAAGGGTCACTGGTTAAATTCGCAGTCAGGGCACATGCCTGGGTTGCAGTCCAGGTCCTCAGTTGGGAGCCTGTGAGAGGCAATCAACCACACCTGGATGTTTCTCTCTCTTTCTTTCTCCCTCCCTTCCCCTCTCTCTAAAAATAAATAAAATATTTTCTAAAAAAACTGCTTTATTGAAAAAAATATTGTAACTCTCTAATCACATGATTGACTTCATTGGTTAATCACCCCCTATCCTTCTAGGCTTTTCAAAAGTCGCTTCGTCAACATAGAGACCTGTTCATTGTCAACACTTAGGAAATTCCAAGGGTATTTTTTAGGAGCCCTGTGCCAGAAAGGGGGCTGAAAACCAAATGTATTATTTCATACTATAAGTTACAATGTTTTACCTGGGTAAGAGGCAAATGATGTTACAACTCACAGCAATATCTGTAGCCAAAGTGCAACTTTTGTGCTGACTTCCTGAATGTGAAGAAGGCCAGGTCATACCACTGAATAGCAGTGAGTTACATTACCGGAGAGGGATTCTGAGCTCAAAGAATCTATTTTGAATGAATATTCATGTGTAGTGAATCTGTCTGACATTTGCCTCGAAAGGAAATGTTACCTTTATTATACTAGACAATTAGCAAACTTACCCTTTGATCGCTGCTCACAAGGGGGTGGGGGCACAAGGCAATCTCTATTTGCACGTCTCTTTGCTATACAAATATCCTCGGAAAAAATGGTCCAGATTGAGACAGTCGGCGGTCAGTGCCTCTGCTCTTATATGCAGAAATGCAGGAGAGAGAACCAGGGAGACTTGCCTCTCAGCAATGGTACTTGATTTTCCCTGGTAAAATAATCTGTCTCTACCAGGGTTCTATAAACATAAACATTGTAGAGAGCAAGGAAAACTCCAGAATCCCGGAAACTAGCATTATGCTCCTCCCCCTGGAGTTTGCCACAATTTCTAGGCTGCATCTTTTTCTGCCGTTAACACTGCTGACACCATAAGGTCTCCAGGATTATATAGCTCAAGCAGTAGGATGATTGTACTGCATTTTGGACCTCCTTGGCACCCCACACAAAGCTAAAAGCTTTTTATACCTCCTGCTGCATGGGTTGAAGTAGTATTTCTAGGTATGGAGTATGCTGCCTCTAGAAACAAACAAACAAACAAACAAAAACCAACCGGAGTACTTTGCAGTAAGGTGTAACAATTTGTCTTTTACTTTAGAAGGGATATTTAGTAACTGGGTAACAGTTGCTTCCCACCCTCTGGAGTGATTTATCAAAGCCACCAGCTCACGATCACGTCTTGCTTATCCTATCCAGTCAGCATTTCATTCGAAGGCACTGGTTCCCAAAAATAATATTGTATCCCAGGGTAAGGGTGGAGGTTGTGAGAGCTTGGTATCACCATTAACAATGAAAGGACAAAGAATGGTGGTTTCTATCATATCCCTATTTAATTTTGCAGTCTGTCCCCTAAGAAAACAGATGGGAAGTGATTGTTGACTAATTCTTACTAATTCTTACCGTGATGAAGTAGCCATGATCACAGCTATGACTTCTACACTGTGATAAAATTGACCCCCAGGCCCAGGAACTTAACGTTGGTGCTACTCCACCTGTCAAGTGCACAGGAATTCCAACTGTGCACTCCGGAACAAGGGAGCTATCTGAAATGGCCCACTGTGAGCTGGACTTCAGTTAGGATTCCATCTACCACCTGATTCACATAGACCCCAGCTCTGAAGGGTTATGGCAATGATGCTTTTAAGCTTGGGGTATAATGCCCACTCAGACCTGGTGTTCAGTAGGGGCAGCCTCATGCTATTGCTCTTGGTTTTGTTACTGTTCAGAAATGTTGCATTTGCAAATTAAAGGCAAACCCCCCATCAGCAAAAAGGATTACGACTTGGTTTATTACAATACTTGCTTTACTGGTGGTCTAGAACCACCAAATCCACACTATCTCAGTGGTATGCCTGTAATTGTCGCCAAAACAGACATGCACACAAGTAAATGGCCGTAGACCCCTTTGGAGAAGGATTGGAGTTACCATGCTGATATAACCTTCTGTGGTCTCACAGGGTCCTTCTTCACAGAGACCCAGCAATTGCTGGCTCAGGTATGGGAAAGTGAAGGAGCAGAACTTAGTATTGAGGAGACCATGCTCACCTGTTCTTGATTTTAAAGTACTTGGTTTTGATTTTTGTTATAGATGTTAGGCAATGCCCTATACAAGCAACAGACAATTGGGGCAGATTCAGAATGCCTCTTATGCAGGTTTCAGGAATTCTTTCTCTGTTTCACTCCCTGCTGCCTCTTACTACATCCTGCAAATTCGGGTCGCCTGTGTCCTCTACCTCTAATATTTGCCTCTTCAACTTCACAGAACCACTGTGCTTTGTTTTTTTGTTGTTTGTTTTGTTTTGTTTTTGAGATCAAGAAAGAGTATTGAGACAGGAAGTTGACCTCACGTGTCTCTCTTCTTATAGCAACCACAGATCTGTGCTCCCTGGTGTCCAATATCTGAAAATAGATGTTTCATATGTTGTGTTCAATTTTCTAAGTTGTTTATGGTGACAGGTTATGTCCAAGCCCAGCTATTTTATGGTAAAAAGAGGAAAGTTGTGCCTTTAAATATTGACATTTATCTTTACCATAGTAATGAATTGATTTTGACATTTTAATGATCAGTTTTAAAAGCTGAATTTATCTAATCAGTTTATTACAAGAACATTATGACATATATTTTTTAATATTTTATAGTAAATGTCTACCATGATTTCATCTACCTCTCCTGGCTCTTCAGCCAATTCATAAGTATGTAAATAACCTACATTCGCAAATTTAATGGGGCTTCCAATGCCTGGAATAGATTGTAATGTTTCTTCTCATCTTTTTCTTTCAACATTATTTTATTGAGTCAACTCTATTCCTGGCACAGTACTTGGGACTACACAGTACTACAAGATGGAGTGATCTTCCAAATAAACTCTGACACCCAAATGCTTCTTTAGCCTTGTCACTCAGAACCTGCCCCCAACCTCCAGCTTTTCAGTTAATAGACTACAGTTATTAGTCTTCATTCTAATTGGTTATCTTGAGCCTAATTCAAACTCTTCACTCTCAAAAGAATTAACCTTCACCTTAAACAACAGTCCATTTTGCTGAAATTCTGATAGTTTGAGAGAGTCACACTCATTCTTTTAACTTCCCTGTTCTGGGTTTGAGCCCAAATCCCTACCTTTGCTGTCCTTAGAAGAGACAATGAAGAACAGGCTGCATTTAATAACTGGCTCTACCACTTTCTCTTCTGTGATCTTGGGTAAGACATGTAACATTGCTGGGCCTCTGTATTTCTCTGAAAATTATTTTATTAGTACCTACTTCAAAGGATTGTTGTGAGGGTCAAGCTTATACAAGTAAAACACTTAGAACAGTGCCTGGCATATAGTAAGCACTTGATAAATATTAGTCACTACCACTATTTGTAAGAATTACTGGCACCTGACTTCCAGTGAACTGACCACCATATGAATCCTAAGCTGTTACACTTGCTGTGCCTTAGTCATAAGTTTAGATGCCTTCAGTTCCAAGAATTAGGGAATAAAATGCAGACTTGACCCAGGTTCATGTTGCCCTCTTCAAGTGGAGGGTCTACAGCAGGTCCCTGCACCTGTCCCTAGTCCTCCAATTTCAGCTCCTCTGTGCTGCTTACCAGCCGCGTGTCTCTGAGGCGCTAGACAGCTTCCCTGGTATAACAACCTAACCTGCAGCAATAACAGTCACAAGGCCACCCTGAAGTCAGGCTTTCACTCCAAAAGTGGCAGCTAAGGCCCCAAAGTGTCAGCTGTGATTGTATGCATTAAAAAAAAAAAAAAAAAAAAAAGGATGAGAACAGATAATAAGAGGTGACAGGCAAGACAAGCAAAGACGTGTGTGTTCAGTCCTAAAAGGAAAAAGAAAGAAGCAAAGAATTGATCTTGGTCAGCACATATTCTGAAAGAATGGTGTGTAGATGGCGATGAATGTTTCCATAAACTAAAGTGTAATTACACAATCTGTACATCAGACAAGAGACTTGTTGGAGAATCAGGGACTGAAAGCATGGCTAGAGCTAAAACTTAAAGTCTGTGTACACAAATAAGTAAAGTAAATCAGTCTTATTTCAATAATAAAACAGATACTTATACTTCAACTAGAAAGCACTGACTTCTGTCTCAGTTGGAGGAATTATAAGTCAGTAATGCATCTTATAAATCAAGTGCATGAACCATTCACCATTTCCTGAGATTATAAATCAGTCACGTTCTCAAAGCAGTTGCCTGACTTGGAAACAACTCCTTGAGTGAATAAATCAGTCACTTCCAGATACAGGAATAAATGACATGACCCATAAATCACATGGCTGAATGCTCGTGCTTCATCAGTCAGTGAATTTTGCTTATAATTAAAAATTTAAAAACACTTATTGTGAACAAGTCCTGAATCCCCACATCACTGTAAGATGATGTGTATAAGAAATGCAAAAAATTTACCTGTGCTAAGTAGAGTTTTTCACCAAATAGCAAATTGGTATGTTTGTCAGAGTTTGCTAGCAAACATCGTACAGTAACATCTCCTTGTCTTACACGGAAAAAGTAAAAATAACTCATCCACACTCAGATCTTTCAAACAATCCTTGAGCTATGTGTATATACATGTATCACTGTAGAAAACTTTTTTTTGGAGAATTGTTTTGAAAACAGTAAAGAAATAGTCATTGTAATTCAAATAAAAATTAACATTATTCCAGATAATTATAAACTATATGTTAATATTCCATTAGCACAAGTAAACTTTACTATTTAATCCACATAATAATATTTTATGTTTGCAAAGCATTTTATACATTAGTTATTTTCACTATATTAGTTATCACCATTTTATAGATGAGGAAAATATTTATGATGATTAAAATCCAAAGCCATGTATCCCTCTCAACTAGAATTCAGGTTTTCTGTCTTCTATTTCAGTACTCTTTCTGTTGCACCATGCCAGTTTTTCATACATCTTCCTCATTAGAAGTGCTTGGATAATTTTTAATCTCTCTATGCATATATACAATTACTAGTTGAGGCTGACTTCTATCAGCTCAGAAAAGTCACCCATACTATGAAGTACTTAGCAACTGCTGGTTTTTAATTATAAAGTAGTTATTTGTGCACCATTATACACCTAACAGAAGCTGAAGCCTGGATTTTATGTTTGTGATAATGCATGCCTCCTTTCTACACAGATTCCTCATATGCTATACAAATTGAACAACTTTTGTCATTAAACGAAGACCACTATTGCATGGTGCAATTCCACATGTCTTCTAACTATAGTTCACCTGACTGCATAATTACAAACTGCTTGTAATTGAAGTCTATGCAAATATCCACACATATTATCTGATGATCAGGCACAATGTGAAAAATGTCAGGCCTCTCCCTGAGCTTAATCCTATGACTTAATGTGGGTAAAAGTTCAAATACTTCAATCTCTGTTTACCAAACAGAGATTTGGTAAACAGCAACTCAGAGTCTAACAAGGGAAGCTAATTTTCTTCCTTCATAAAGAGTGCAATATTCAGTATACATCATCAACAACACTAATTCAAAGCCATTTTTACTTACTGACTTGAGTATTAGTTTGACTTTAACTTTGTCAGTTTTACATTCAGATGTTTTTCATTAGTACTGATGTCTAAATTAGCTTACAGACTGGTTTGGCAAGTTTTCTTCTTAGGAGAAAGTGAAAAGTGCACTACAGAATTCGCAACATCAACTTTAAAGTATAGCATTTAGAGTTACACTTTTATTTTTGAGTTGCAATTCAGTAATTTGCTGAAGAATGATTGTGACACATCTGTCACATCTCTGGAGGGATAAGTGTCACACAGTCATTAAATCTTGCTTGGTTAGTAGAATTATATGGGATTCAGCATTATTTCAGTTCATCAACAAAGTGAGTCACTTGGGAACCATAGGAACAATGTGATATAAGTGAAGATTGTTAGTCGGGAAGACAGAAGTTAATTCTATCAGGTGGTGTTTTCACGATCTCTCATCTGGTTTCAGTTTCTCTAACTTGAAGATTAGATTTTCTCCTTCATGGTTCTTGAGAATATTGTAAGCAACTATTAATAAAATGGATGTGCTGATACTGTGTGTAAATCTAAAAATTATGAGATACTGTGTGTAAATCTAAAAATTATTGTGTGATTGAGTCATGACAGGGTTCCAAATTTTAAGATTTCATTCGATGTACATATTTGGGGAAATTATTTGAATATCCAGAATTCAATGCTGTTAAGGTTTGTTAGGAAAATCATACCATTCACTTTAAAACTGTCTCATGTATAGATTTACATTCCTCTTTTAATTCATCCCCCTCTTTTTTTCCTCTTGGTGGTGAAAGCATATACCTATACCTGGTCTCTATCTAGTTACATTAATACAGCAAATGCAATTCTGCAATATAGTGATCATTGCAGCACTTCTATGAAGTGCTTAGATTTGATGAAGTTGTCGGAGAACTACTCTAAGTGAAAACATGTTTGACCACTGCTATGTGCTAAGCAAGTAATAAATACTTAATAAACACCAGTTAATTCATCAATTTAACATAATGTTAAGTTGATGCCTTTTTAAACAATACTATTAATAAGAAAATTAGTATTAATAAAATTCCATTTAGGTGAAACGTCCACAGTCTAGTTTGCTTTCTGATATTCAGGCACTCTAGCACCTACAGCAGGATTGTACTTCTTAGGTCTCTGTCTCCTACACAGGCACCTGGGAAACAGATTATAAAATAATTCCCCTTTACCACTGCATCTGTATAGCCCTTCCTGTCCATCTGGATGTCAGATGGAAGCAAAGAGAGAACCATGGCACTTTGAAATAACTGAGGTGGCCTGGGTAGCATTTCATAGGGCAATTTATAAAGCCAGGTTCTAATATCCACATCCCTTTTTGAACTGTTGTGAAGTGGCTAATGGAGGCCACATTTTCCTCCACAGTCACTCTATTACCACATCTCTTAATTCATTATTCTTGAAGTGCTTTGAGATAACTAGGGTAAAATTAAATTTTAAGCAATGTTCTTTATCCTCCAACAAAGTGTACTGCAGAATCCTCTTCTCTAAGCCCTTGACCTTTTCCCAAGAGAACCATTTCCATTGCCTACACTGAGTCAGCCTAGGCTTTCACATGTAATTTGTTATTCTTGGAATGCCTACTCAACACAGGGGTAAAAAGAAAATGAAGAAAGAGGGAAAAAAAAAAAAAAGAAAAGCAAGCAAGGCAGCATAACTCCAAGAAAATCTACAGAACATAAGACAAATAAATTTATCAGGCCTAGAAATTTGAAATCTATCTACCAGATATCTTTCCAAAATAATGTTAATGCCTTAAGGAAAGTCTTGACAGCATTCCTGAACAGATCCTTTGGTAGCAAGCCACACTGTTTTAGTTCTCCTTGTCCAGGGTCATTGCAGGATTGCACTTCCTAACTATTAATGATTATCTGGAGCTATGTAACTAGTCTGCAGACGAAGTGCAAACAAAAGTGGAGGGAATCACTTTTGGGCTATAGTGAGCTGCTTCGGAGTGGCCTTTCCTCTCTGGCACAACACGCAGGATTCAAGATGAATACCTATGATGAGTACCTGGCAATGTGCCACAGTCAAGTAGCATGACCAAGAAATAATTTTTTTTTTTTATTTTAAGGCCCTGAGATATGGTTGTGTCTGAGGGCAGTGTAACTCCTCCTATTCTGACTATTATAGATATTCTCCCTTGTTAAGAAGAATTAGACAGTAGTTCTCAGCAAGCTCTTTCCAATGCTTCAAGGAACTTTCAACCTCTAGTAGTCACTCTAGTTTTTAGACCTTGATTTAATGTTAAATAGTGATGGCTTAGACCCATACAACATTGCTCATTAGATTTGTAAGGAAAAATAAATTATTTTCATATAGTAATGCATTATGCTTTATAATATTCAATAGATCTATTTAGTCATTGCATTTATATGCAAAATAATTCAATAAAAATGCCTAGATAAAAATGTCTACCCTTTATATAATAAAATGGGTTCACTTGTCCTCAGGCAGCTGGTTGGTACCCTATGATATGCTATAATATCAGAAATTCACAACTGTTGTCTAATAATGCCGTATTCAGCACACCACAATGTAAGTAACCCAATAAAACTTCAGTGAAAAGAAATGTGGAGTCCATGCTATTAAGTCCACTTTGATCCTAAGCCCAAGTGGCATGAACTGGAATGGTTGAAAAGACAATGAGACCCACAGTGTGGATCACAGTGATCTACCTGAATGAGAGTGCTCAGAAGAGGGGGCCGTTTGGCAATTATTTACATGATAAACAAATTATCTTCCTTTCTAGTCCCATTTCAACAGATCCATTCACATATCTTCTCCCCAAAGCTCCCTGTGACCAATCTCAAAACCTTCTCTCCAAGTCTTTATCTGGACGAAGAAATAATTTTTTCCAGGTTATGAATTACCACAGACCTGTATTTTTGACAACCTCTCCAGTTGCAAAGCCTTTTCTGCTTTGACCTTCCTAACATAGATAAATGCTTTTCATACAGATCAAGTAGGAAATTGGGCCACTCATCTCTCTCAGTTCTAGAAATGCCATGTACAATTAGTTACCACCAAAAATAACTGTAGATCAAAGCCCTTTTATTACCACGTTGGCTCTGCTGCCTATTAGAGTATTACTCTTGTCCCTTTTCATTGTGTTGCTACTTTGCCTCTGTCCCATTGAAATCAGGAGGTCTTTTTTCATGCTACCATTTTCCACTTTCATTCATGGACTACACAGAACAGACACTATAGGGCTTTAGCTAACAATGTATTTATATACACTGACATATTTCTTAATTCTGGGGTAAAGGGAATATAAGTTTGGTCCTCTAAGAAGTCAGAAATTAAGAGTAACTGAACCAATTTTGTATTAAAATAATCAATTTCAGCAGTTCTAGTTTCCTAAGACAGCAAAGTTTTTTTATAGTATACTAAAAAAAAAAAAAAAAAAAAAAAAAAAAATTCCAGCATCCCAATTTATCATTATGTCAATATTGAACCCAGGTTTTAATCAACTCACATGGAAAATATTTAGAATTTCCCCACTGCTCAAACTAAAGTCCTAAATCAAGAATCTCTAGTTATATGAAACCATATTAACAATATCAAGCCTTTTTAAAAATGATACCCTTCCCATCTTTGTCTAAAATGTCAGTGTTTGTTTCCATAAATATTCCTCAAATTTTTCTTTTACATATTAACAAAATCTTATAATTATTTTTATATGGCAGCCTTATTTTCTCTTGGTTTGATATATAATTGTTTCCCTGAGGCATATTGAAACCTGTCTCCTTTTATGGGCCTTGAGGCAAAAAAGGAAGCAGGAATACTGAAATGAGAAAAATTGGCATTCCCTTGTCCAGTTAACTCTTCCATGTGAGGCATTTACTGAATCATCATGAAAGAAAGAAGCAGACATGTGAACCAGAGAAGGAGGGTTGCTCTTAATGACGTTAGGGTTAGGGGATTTAAGGAACTCACAGTTATTCAGTTTGCCAGACGTCCTTGATTAGCAATCCAACTACTTCTTTTTTTTTTTCTTGGTTAAGTTTTTTTTTTTTTTTTTAATTTTATTGTTGTTGTATTACATCCATCCCTTTTTTGCTCCCCTCTGTCCCCCTCCCCACCCACCCTTTCCCCCCAAAGTCAATCCCACCTGTTGTCCATGTCCATGGTTCCTTTATACTAGGTTCTTGTCTAAGCTGCTC
>PVIW01002133.1:0-50122 GCA_004026585.1 Noctilio leporinus
TACAATAGCCAGGTGCTGGAAACAGCCTAAGTGCCCATCGGTGGATGATTGGATCAAAAAACTTTGGTACATTTACACAATGGAATTCTATATGGCAGAAAGAAAGAAGGAACTTGTACCCTTTGCAACAACATGGATGGAACTGGAGAATATTATGCTTAGTGAAATAAGCCAGTCAGCGAAGGACAGGTATCATATGCTCTCACCCATTACGGGACAATAATGAGCAAAACTAACAACAAGCAAAACAGAACCAAGTGTATGAATACAAGGAATAGGCCTGCAGTTGTTAGGGGGAAAGGGGTTGGGGGGAGGGGGGAGGTAGAGGCAAAGAAGGGGAGCAGCTTAGACAAGAACCTAGTATAAAGGAACCATGGACATGGACAACAGGTGGGATTGACTTTGGGGGGAAAGGGTGGGTGGGGAGGGGGACAGAGGGGAGTAAAAAAGGGATGGATGTAATACAACAACAATAAAATTAAAAAAAAAAAAAAAAAGCCTTAGCTGAAAAAAAATAAAGATCCTAAAAGAAACACTTCTCTCTTAATAGTTGATATGCTGTTTCAGAAGTTCCTCCCCTGGTTTAGCTGATAAAAGCCATATTATTACACCCTCTTTATATTCTCCCATCACTAGTCTCTATGTACCAAATTCATCTCACCATGATGGTGTGCAACATTTAATGAGCATCTAGAAGATTACCAAGGTCCACAATGCTGGACATTTCCAACATATGCAGAGACAATCCTATAATTTGCCATCCAAATGCATCAATACAAAACTATAAATGGGAGCAGCAAAAATATTATATCCACATGATAGTAAACTGAGGCTATTCCTAATGTTTTAAGTTCTCAAAGTAGTTTTCCTTCCTATTTTTGACTAAGCCCCTTTCCATTTGATGTATCTTAGGCTTTGGAATCATATTGACATGAGTTTAAATCTCAGTACCTTTCTTGATATCTTCCTAGGAGCGAGCCTAAGCACATTGCTAAGCTCTCTGAGCTTCAGTAGTTTGTCTCTACAATGAGAATATTATCTATACTTCCTAAGGTTATAGTAACTATTTCATGTGAAATTTCTTAAATGAATTACCTTGCTTTTGTAGTATCATCCACATCAAGGCTTTTCCAAATATTTAATTCCATTTATATATTTTATTACATCTTTTCTGAGACAACCTTCTCCTTTTGCTTTTTTGAACCTCATTTGTTCATTCTCATATTCATTCATTCTCTTATCCATTCATTCCTCTCTCTCTCTCTCTCCCTCCCTCTCTTACTCTTATGGTGGAAGAACAAGATAGCTACCAAAGGCCTTATTAAATACTTTCCCACTAAGCATTCACAGAACCCAATTAAATTATAATGCAAATAACAACTGTTAACATTCATTGAGCTCTTACTGTGACTCTGATCTAAGTGCTCTTCGTGTATGATCTCATTAAATTCTCCCAATCTGAGGTGGACACAAGTAATCTCACTTTAGATCAGAGGAAACTGAACTCAGAGAGTTCACTGAGACTGTTTGTTCAGGGTCACAAAACTCGTGAGTGGCCAGCTCCAGCAACTTGTACTCAAAATCCTTTCGTGCTCTTGCGACAGATCTTCAAAATGCTAATGGTAGGTACTCTGGAGGCAGATGCTGCAGAAGCAAGGCTCTCAAATGCAAAGGCCAGGTGAGCCACCTTCACCAATATTATTTGTGGAATAAACAGAGCAGTAAGAGAGAGCAGTTCTTCTTTCCACATCCTCCTCACTGCTATGTGAGATATCATGGTACTATGATCTGCAGTAGTAATGAACATGAACAACACTTTTGCTTAATTCAGAAACCTCCAAAGATGCAATTTTAGATCCTTCTTATCTTATCTGGTGTTGGACCCCTGATGTATCCCTTTTGGAGAAGAAAATGACCAGGGATGGTTGACACATTCAAGCATCCAATGAATTGAAGGAAAACAAGTGGACTGGACATCAGATACAACACTGAGAACTTCTTATTCGAATGCAATTACAACGAAATCTATTCTCACCTAGATTAGTACGACATGATTTCCATCAATATAATCACTTGAAAACAAGAGATAGCATGAAAATAGTTTTGCACAATGAAACATGGTGGTATTTTACAGACCAACTGTATGGTAATAAGTAAGCAAACATGGATTTTACCAGTAGAAAGGAACTGCTTTTCACTGGACTTTACTCTTGACATAATGTAATAATTATGCATGGATTTCCCCAACTGTTCCAAGTGATGAACTGGGATTTACCGAGGAGGAAAAAAGTGCTGCAAGATATTATTCTACACTTACTGAATATTTTTCTTTATTTAGTGGGTTCCTTTTTACGTATTCTAGAAGTTTCCGGATAATAAAAAGGAATACTGAAGTGTTCAAATAAGAAACTACAATTTTATGAGCAAGTATTTTATTTCTGCTCATTCCCCGAAAACCAAATCTATACTAAAAAAATCTATTTTGAACACGACTGAAACTTTATGGGTATTGCATTTCCATCCTAGTTCATAGATTTCAAATGGAGAGATAAACTGAAGTATAGCAAGGCTGCAAATGGCATTGTTTAAATAAGCCTGTCTTGTCACAATTATCCCAGCACCAGCAATAGAGGCTCCAGGCATATTTTGAATTAAGCTTCTGGATTAGGTTCTTAATAAACAACATGACGGGTCTCAACAAACACTTGCTTTTGTTTTTCTTTTTAGAGAAAGCTTTTTTTGGATCATTTGGATTGGAATCTTTCCACTACACTGCAAATATTCATAAAGGTATTCATTCCTAAAAGACAAAGCTCAGAAAAGCACAACTTTAAATTCCAATCACTTTAAATTAGCAGACAGGTACAAACCTGCCCTACAGTCACTCAATTTTAATCTACATCATGAAAAAAAGTCAATACAATATCCAAAAAAAAAAATGCAACAGATAATGAAAAATGTTTAGACAATGTTGAATGGATACTATAAAATAAATCAGCACTATCTTCCTCTTGGGGAGAAAAATAGTTGTTTTTCCATTAGTAAAATAACAAAAGACTTTCTATACATCAATACGTTCAGATTTGCATAAATATCTTTGCCAAATTTCCATATTTTTCAGGCAAGGAAGGGATCAGTTAACTGTGTGATGGGAGTTTAGTGTCATAATCACTAAGATTCACTTTTGAAGGCCAGCATGTTGCCACCAGATGGAGAAGCCCACAGATCCAGTTTGAGGGAGGAAACTCTCCACTATCAATATCAATTGAACAGCTACATTCTGTTGGTCATCACAAGGCAGTTTTGCTCTTGCCTTACTGGTTAGAGAAATTGCAGTCTGTAACATATATATATATATATATATATATATATATATATATATATATATATAATATAAGTGCACTCTTCCTGCTCAAATGAGATACCCAACTAATTCCTTTCCAAAGCAGTTCCTCTTCTTCCTGGCTTCAATGCTGAATAGGATTGTCTCATTTCCATTGACATTAGGAGTGGCCATGTGACAAGAATTCATGTGAACCACTTCTAGGCCTGGCCCATAATCGATTCCAATGAGAAATACTCATTCCTCATCTGCCTATTTAAGTGCATAGGACTCTGATGTCATGGACACAAAAAGATGGAGGGGACAGACATCCTTGAAAGGCTTCATAGAGGGCTCCTCATTTTGGACCTCACCAGAGCAAAAATAAACTTCTACTGTGGTAAGCCAACAAGATATAGGAGCTACCCTGTTACAGTGGCCAGTGCTACCCACCTAATACATAGCCATATATCCAAATACGTTGTCAATAAAGAGTTAAAAGTTTAAAATCAAGAAAAGTCAATTTTAATTAACCATTACTGCCATGGAAAGAGGACATGACTTTAGGAAATGAACAAGGACACCCATAATTGCAGATCAAAGTATTTAATCCCCTTCCTGGTGATTGAGGTTGTTGACAAAGACAACAAAGAAGATGGGAAAGGGTAAGCCCACTAGAAGGAAGGCCCATGGATTTGCAAACCAGAAAGAGCTATTTTCAAAGTCTATGCTCTGTTATTTGCTTATTTCGTAAGCTTGAACAGTTTGAGTAACCTTTCTCAGAAACTGTTTCCTCTCTATAAGAGGCAAATTATGAAATTTAGCTGACAGGATTTGGTAAAGATTTTACACACACACACACACACACACACACACACACAATCACAGCTCTAGGAGGTAGCCAGGCACTCTCCTTCCACTTCCTAAGGGAAATGTTGATAAAACTGAATGCACATTCTTGATTTTTGAGTTTCAAAAGCTTAGACCTGGTCTAACGCCAAAGGTTCAGAAGGAAAAAAGGCATTTAAAGGAAGGTTTTCTCTACCTCTGCACCAGAAAGGACTCCTCGGGAGGGAGAGGGGATAGCGGGAGCTGGGGATGGGAGGAGCTGCATGGGAATTATGAAAATTCACTATTGACAGGTGCCCCTGGAGGGACATGGAAGAGACGGACAATACCCAGGGAGCTCCAACAGACTCTGAGAGCAGAGGGTAAGCCGGCCGCCTATTCCTGAGGCCAGCCAGCCTCTGCCTCAACCACTGCAGAGAATAGGCTCCCATACTCGGCCCTCAGTCTCTCTTCCTGCTCTCATGCAGTCACTCTGCATCACTGTGTGTGAAAAGGAAAGAAGAAAGGCCTTGTGCAATATCTACAGGCAGATGGGCCTTCCACAGCCTCCCAACGTTGCCACCCACACGTCTGGAATAAGGAGCCGGACAGCAATTTCTGATATTATACAGTGCGGGCCATCTAAGTGGCAGAGAACCATCCAGATCTGAAAGTGCCACTGCACACAGGAATAAAAGGTGGTCTACGAAGCAGCTGCCCGCTGGGACCAACCACCAAGGACAGGAGGGAGAGACTGGCATTTCCAGGGACATCAGGTCTGATAAATGACAACAAAAGAGCAGAGGTTCTGCCCCCCACTCCCGACAACTGGCTGTGTGCACCATGTAAGTCTGCACTGATGAAATCAAAATTTCCTCGATTCTGTGAAATTACATTGTCATCGCAAGATAACATTACAGACTGCAAATCTTAGTACCAGAGTTGCAAGTTACAACTCTTTGGCACTCTTTTAATGAACATGACGGAGGTGCCTGGACTCGAGTCATCATCGAAACTTCCCACACATCTGCCCTTAAGTTCCACAAGCCTGTTAAAAGACTTACTTCGATCGGTAATGACTGTTCTGGCCTCTTGATTGCTGGTCTTGTTTTTCAAATTCTGGGCTGCAGTAATGAGTTCTTCCAACTGGGGGCGCCTCTGTTCCAGATCCTGCAACGTGGCCTGAAGGAACAAAGAGAACTTTTCAGGTCCTCCAGCATTGTGCTTTCCTTTCACGTAATACAAAGTCAAGTGTGATGTTCAAACCAACCAAAGCACTTCTGGCAATAAAAAAAGACGTTCCGGGGTATAAATCTCTTTATAGAGAGCAATTTAACGAGAGATGTGCTTCATTCTTAGATCCCAAGCATATTTCAAATGAAAATCTTGATTATAGATTTGCTTCGCTATTTTAAGAGCTTAGACAGTCATTCCAGAGTACCTGGTTTTCCTCAATCCAATTCAGGAGTGCCATGGGTAAGAAATGTTATTTTGAAATATGACAAGGTATTTAAGAGAAAGATAGGTATTTATACTTGTAATCTTGTTCTGTGCAGTGCCAAAATTAAGGTGTATACGTTAGAAACAGAAAGTAACAGGACTGATTTAAGAGATATAAATGACTTCTTTGCACCTGCGATGCCTCACCTATAAATGATATAATATGCATGAGCTACATCAGCCTTTCTCCAAAGTTGCCTCCAATAAGAATCACCTGACTCATTTGCCTCACCCCACCCCTCCCAATAACAAATGTTAGTAGGGAAGAGGGCTGGGAATCTGAATGTGTAACAAATTCTTACTTAATTCTTGGGATTGGGCAAGTTTGGAAAGTATTCATATTCTGTATTGCATCTGACTTTAATTTAAATGCTGCTTTAGATAAAAGTACCCAATAGAACGAAGGCAAGAGTTATGTGTTTTGTATTCATAGACAGCAACGTTAGTCATTAGGAAATTTCTCCCTTCTTCAAGGGTCTATTATCTGTTGTCATACTCTCTTTATTTACATAAAGGGCCAAAATCCCAGGGATGTTTACAAAGAAGTTTTGGGGGAAAAGATATCTCCCTTGTCCTTGTTCTAAAACTTAATATATTTTAGTTTCAGCAATATAATGACTACTTCTTGTTAGTTTATAACCACTATGTGACAGATGTTTTATACGAGTTTTCTCCTTTTTATTCTCCTAATAACTACACTAATACCAAGCAAGAATTCTTTATGGTTTAAAACAATAGTCTTTCTACCACCACACAGGGCTGATGAAAGTAAAGAGATGAAATGTGGTAGATAGATGGTAATGTTTATGAAGCTGAGTCATCTAATTTGTCCTTCCTTTGTTGCTGATTTTCTAAGGATTTTTGTTTTTGGAAGAAGCCAAATTTTGACTGGTCTATAGTATTTCTTTGGTGAAGAGGTAGGAAGATAGGCCTTGTGAGTTAAGCAGTTACACTGCTTTTGGTAGCATTAAAGTAACAGGAAGGACTTATCCAAACATCACACATTTATTATAAGCATTTGCTTGCTCAGTGTTGAAAAATTGGAGGGGCTAACTTTTAACAAATTTTCCACATTTGTAAGCTGTGATTGCTCAAAAGAAAAATCCAATTTTCAGGTTTCTAACTTTTACGGTTTCTTTATACAAAAGGGTGTTTGAAATATGGAACAAATTGCCAAAGACAGCTATTGAAGTAAGTGGCATAAGTCAGTTGGACAGTACTGAACAAATTCTCAAGTACGAGCTATACAGTAGTAGAAAGATTTTGTGAAATAACATGTTTTCCAGGGTTAGAGTATTAAACTCTGGTCATCTGTGACACAGCAAGTTGAAAAGGTACTTTGGAACTCCCAACTCTAAAATGTTCAATGCATTATGATTAAAGAAGACCCAGAAGCCTCATATATAAAAGTCAAATCTTTCCTTCAATTTTAACGATGAACTTTGAATTCACACAGCTAGCAAAGAGTACTAAATCATTCACTTACTAACTTATTCTTTCCTTTTATAAATATCAAGTCCTTGGCACTCTTGTAGGTGTTATGTAGTGAATGAAAACCTTAGGTATGTTTTCTGTAATTTAAATAAAAATGTATGTTTTTGGATACCTGGAAATATTTACATGAAAAAGATTATTTTTTTTCTTGGATATAGTATTAGTTCACCCTCAACCACCTGGGTTATTCTTTGTTTCTCACTTCTAGGTACATTCCTCAATGTGGGCTATACTTTTCCCCTTTTCTTTGAGGATTACAGAGTTTCAAAAGTATGTTGTGGAAATAACTTGATCAACTTTAATCTTAACCTTCCCAGACTCTTAACTATTAAACCTGACCACAATGAACAGCTTTTACCATTGAAATTAGTGAGCATGTTAACTTAGACTTAGAACAAAGCGGTCTCAGGGTGTTGTGAAGCCTGTTCTCCACTTGGGTGCCTCTCTAATTCTGCTGACAGATACATGGTCTGGAAGCACCTGAGAAGATTATTATTATTTTTAAAGATTTTAGTTATTATTTTTAGAGAGAGGGGAAGGGAGAGAAGCAGAGAGGGTGAGAGACATCAATGTATGGTTGCCTTTCACCTGCCTCCAGCTATAGACCTGGCTTGCAACCAATTATGTGCCCTGACTGGGAATCGAACCAGCGACCTTTGGGTTCGCAGGCCAGCTCCTTATCCACTGTGCCACCAGCCAGGGCTGAGATTAATGACATCCTTTAAAGCAGCCTCCTGAAAAATCTAAGGAGATTCCCAATTGCAATAAAACTATGCTTTTCTAAAGTATTTCAAAACAAAATCATAACTCTTTATACCACTCTTTAGTCAAGCAATATAAACATCCATTTCACACAGGAAATGAAACAAAAATAATTCATATTGCTATGGAATTTATGAGACACTAGTATATTCTTTAAACAGTGGCTTCTAAGTAGAGTACAATGGGCATTTTCTCCTTTGATTCTTTTCCCTCAGAAATAAAGGGAAGAATTTGACTATGGCATACAATGAAGTGTTGTTTTCATTAAGGTATTATAACAAACAGTCACTGAAAGACCTTCTTGCTAATGAACAGAACCCACGCATGCTGTGAGCAAAATAATTTTTTTCCTTTTCCTTCAGTTTTCTTTTGAGCATCATGTGTTTGCTGGCTATTACAATTTTGTTGACCGGGCAATTTAGCTTTATAATCCCTTAACTTCTCAATTTCAGTGACTTTCATCTCTATTCTACAAAACTACTCCGAGGTGAGGAAACACCTTAGATGTAATCATTAGTCAAACTACTTCCCTCCTAAATATCCATCTATGAACATTCCATTCTCTGCCCCCCCCCCCCGCCATCTAGTGCTCCTACCAGGTGCTACTGCCTCAAAACCAATGCTTGGTTCTCTAATCTTCAACCTCACGTGACCCCTGGTCCTCTCTCATTGTTTCCCTTCACATTCCAGCTTTAGTTGGCTGTGTCTGTTATGCTCAACAAACGGAGGCTAATTGTGCTGATTTATTTTTCTGCTCAGAACCCAGAAACTCATTGCACATCTAACTTGCTTGAACAAAACTAAAAGCGTTACATGCTTAACTGCATGTAAGCATGATAATTGAGCAGGTCTACATAGAGTCTATCATGCTAGATGAAGCAAACACAAGAAAGGAATCAGTGCTGTTTCTAAGGGATCATAAGGTAAGCAAGCAAGGGGACTTCACTAACAACAGCTTACCCCTTGGAGATGAGGATTCATCATAGATTCCACTAGCTGAGAAAATATGGAGGGAAAAAACATCTTCAAATACAAAGTGAATCAGAAGTTGTTAACCCTTCTAAGTCCCCCCAGAGTTGAGGAAAGTGGTTGTAAATAGCAATCTTAATGAAAAAGAGAGTTAAACAATGAAGTCATACATGCTGTAAGTAGGTCATTTTCAGCTCTTAGAATTTTACTTTGTTATTGTGTTCGTGAAAATGCAATTTCACCTAAGTAAATACTCAAATAGAAACCCCTGTATTTGAGTATTTAGTATTTCGCTGTTTAAGACCTTAACAACGATCTCTCCGTGTTTCTTTATATTTCTCTACGAAAATTAACAATGTTCACATAATGACACTGACAACAGAGGCCCATGGTGAATTTCAGTTGGTGCCATTTTCACAAAATACACATGAATTCCGTTTTACACGTAAGGTAAAAAGGTAGGCCTTATATTCTTTTATTTCCAACTTTAACAATTAGCATGGAAGACTGACAAGGTGAACAGCTTATAACCCACTTAATCTATATAAGAAAGGAAGTACAGTGAATGTGAGCCAGGCAGGCTCTAACCTGTAGCCTTCTTGGTAAATGAAGGAGTTTTGCCTGTGAGGATACTGATCATCAGTCTAGTTTTCAGCTGCCGCACTGAGCACCTGACTTCCGGCTTCTACCCCTGCACTCGCGCTGCCTTTCCAACTGGGCATGATTTCTTTACTTCTCTGAATGTTCTACCAGCACTTCTGTTGGTAATTTCTTCATAAGAACTTGCTAACTACAGTTGGTTATCCTTCTGTTCTTCATTCATTCAAAACTACCTTTTTAACATGCATTTTATTTTTAAATAATTTTAAAATTATAGGAAATCTACAAGAGTGGTTAAACATACCCTTCGCTTAGATTCTCCAACTGTTAACATTTTGCCACATTTATCACTTATTCTCTATGTGTATATACAATACTTGTACGTAATATTATAGATGCTGTTTTTTGAATCATTGGAGAATACTCTGTAGGTATCATGCCCTTTACCCTTAGCTACCTCAGTGTTTATTTCTTAAGAACAAAGACATTCTCTTACATATCCTCAGCTCAATTTAAAATTCAGGGAATTCAACGTAGTTTTAGTACTTTATTGTACTCCACATTTTTAAATAAAGTTTTTATTAATTTTTAGAGAGAAGGGCAGGGAGGGAGGAAGAAAAGGAGAGAAACATCCATGTATGGTTGCCCTTCACCTGCCTCCAGCCACTGACCTGGCTGGAGACTTGGCTTGTAACTTGGTTATGTGCCCTGGCTGGGGAATTGAACCAATGACCTTTGGGTTCTCAGGCTGGCACCAATCCACTGAGCCACACGAACCATGGTTAACCTTCATTCTTTATTCTTCCTATGACAATCATCCCCTTCATTGCATTTCATTTACTGATCTGGGCTCATATCCTGCAATGAAGTAGTTATACACCCTTAGTCTCTTTAATCTAAGCTAGTTCTATGCCTTTCTCTGAACTTCACATCACTGATTGTTTTTGAAAAATACAGCTACTTTGTAGAAAGTCCCCCAAACTGGGTTTCAGCAAATATTCTTTAGTACTTACAGTATGTTAGTCATTGAGCTAGGTATAGGGGATACAGCAGTAAAGGAGGGAAACGTTACTATTCTCAAGGAGAAAATTACCTAGTAGCCAGGACAGTCAATAAACAATTACAATAAACTGAGGACAGCATCATGGTAGGGGAAGCATGAGGCACCATGAAAGGATACAGCAGGGATACGGAACCAAATACAGGGGCCAGAGAGCATCTTCTAAAGGAAATGGAGCTTCAGCACTTTGTCTAAATCATACAACATGTTATGTTTTTAATTGTCTCTCAGATTCCATTTTTTACAAAGGTTTCATCCTTTTTTTAAAGATTTTATTCATTATTTTTAGAGAGAAGTGCAGGGGGGGAGGAAGAAAGGGAGAGACATCAATGTATGGTTGCTTTTCACCTGCCTCCAGCTGGGGACCTGGCTGGAGACTTGGTTATGTGCCGTTGGTGAGAACCGAACCAGCAACCCTTGGGTTTGCAAGCTGGCGCCTTATCCACTGAGCCACACCAGCCAGGGTCTTCATCTTTATTTGGGTTGATTCGACAAACCAAAATTGTATATGAAGATGTACAACTTGATGTTTTAATAGATATATGTGTATACATTGTAAAATAGCACAAAACTATTGAACACATCCATCATCTTACATTTACCTGTGTGTGTGATATCAGCACTGAAGATCTATTGTCTAAGCACATTTCAAGTATACAATAGGCTATTAACTATAGTTATTATGATGTACATTAGAGGTCTAGAACTTATTCAACTTATAACAAAGTTTGCACCCTACAATCACCATCTTCCCGCTTCCCTCACTGCTCCCCTTTCCAGTCCCTGATAACTATCCTTCTACTCTGTTTCTGTGACTTTGAATTTTTGTGTTTTTTTTTTTTTAGATTTGACTGTGTCTGGCTCATTTCACTTAGTATATTGTCTATGTTATCACAAACGGCAGGATTTCCCTCTTTCTTAAGGACATTTAGGTTGTTTCCATATCTTGACTATGGTGAATAATGCTGCAGTAAACATGGCGCTGCAGATATCCCTTCGAGATCCTCACTTCACTTCCTTTGGATAGATACCCCGAAGTGAAATTGCTGAATCACACAGCAGTTCTGACTTTACTTTTTCGGAATTGCCATACTGTTCCATAATGGCTGCGTCAATTTCCATTCCCACCAACAATGTACAAGGGTCCCCTTCTCTACATACCTTTGCCAACACTTGGTAAACACTTTTTATTTCTTGACTGTTTGATAACAGCCGTCTGCCCTGGCTGGTGTGGCTCAGTGGACTGAGCGCCGGCCTGTGAACCAAAGGGTCACAGGTTCGATTCCCACTCAGGGCACATGCCTGGGATGTGGGCAAGGTCCCCAGTGGGGGGTGTGGGAGGGGCAACCACACTGATAACAGCCACCTAACAGGTGGGAGGTGATCTCTCACTGTGGTTTAGGTTTCCATTTTCCAGATGATTAGTGCTGTTGATCTCCTTCTTGTGCATCTATTTATTGGTTATGTGAATGTCTTCTTTTGCAAAATGCTTATTCAGGTCCTCTCCCCATTTTTAAATTGGGTCATTTGCTTTTTTGCTATTGAGTTGCATGAGTTCCTTATATATTTTGAATCTTAACCCTCTATCAGGTGTATCGTTTGCAAATACTTCCTCCTATTCTGCAGGCTGCCCACTCATTCTGTTGATTTTTTCCTTTGCTGTAAAGAAGGTGTTTTTTTTTTTGTTTTTTTTTTTTCCAGTTTGATACAATCCCACTAGACTAGAGTTTTTTTTTTTTTTTTCTTTTGTTGCCTTGTGATTTTGGTGTTGTATCCAAAAAATTATTGCCAGGCTGATGTGAGGAAGCTTTCCCCTATGTTTTCTTCTAGTTGTTTTATGTTTCTGGTCTTTCCAGTATCACTACTGTTAACACTCACTGTAATGGCCATGAGAATATGCAAGACTTTTACAAATGGGACCTAACTGGCCAGGGAGCCCCACTACTGCACTGAAGACTCCCTCACTACACTGAGCAGAAGCTACCCCTTCCACAGACTGCTCCCCACCAGCACCTCAATGTGACAGCGAGTAAAGCAGAACCTTTCTTGGGAGACATGGAGCTCCTGCGGCTGATGTGGGCTCTGTGACCTTCCTTAGTCTGCAGACAGGAATGCTTCTACCCAGCCTTCTATCACTCCCCGCTTAATTTGGGGTCAGGCTTGCATTTTGGTCTAATGGCTCTCCCACCTTCCCTGGCCTGCTTCTTGTTTACTTCCACATATTTGTAGATACTTCCCCATAAAATAATTTCCTGTTTAAACTTGTCTTAGAACATTTCATCTTGGGTCCCAACTAATACACCCACTTTGGCCCTTCTAGACCCCAAGCGTCTTCATATCCACATACTATGGCAATTCCACGTTATTACCAATGGGGTGTATAATTCATAATTATTGGGCATTATTTACACAACTCTTGAGATTCCATTGAAGTCCATTAGTATTCTAAATTTGCCCTATGAAAAACAACTGCCACTTTTTTTCCTTTTTCCTTTACTATTTATTTTAAATCCTTCTCTTTCTCTTTTTTAAAATAGATTTTATTTATTATTTTTAGAGAGAGGGGAGGGGAGAGACACATCAATGTATGGTTGCCTTTTACCTGCCTCCAGCTACAGACCTGGCTGGAGACCTGGCTTACAACTGGTTATGTGCCTTGGCTGGGAATCGAACCAGCATCCTTTGGTTCATAGGCCAGCGCCTTATCCACTGTGCCACCAGCCAGGGCTCTTTTTTCATTTTAAAATCAATCCCTCTAACCTCCGCATCCCTGCAATAGGGATAGAGAGGGTGAGGGGGGTAAAGGAGGGTAAAGGAGTAATAAATGATGATGGGCAGAGACTTGCCTTGGGGCGGTGAACACATAGTGCAGTGTACAGATGACATGTAGTAGAAACCTGTATAATTTTGTTAACCAGTGTCACCCCAGTGAATTCAATAAAAAGGAAAAGAATAATATAACTGAAAGATGACAATGAAAAAAGCCTTGCTACTTAAAAAATAAAAAAATAGCATGGCTATTATTTTTCAATGAAATTGTCAAAAAAAAAAAAAAGAAAAGAAAGATTATTTAGATGCTTCACACCGTAATGGTGCAGTTCCATTTTACACATGTAGGTTAACAACAGCAGGATATTAAAAAAAGCCACCAGGAATCCTTTCTATATGATTGCCACCAGGCTTCCAGGAAGATATGTGAAAAGAATATTGGGGCAGTTTTCACATATGGCAGATGGCGAAGCTAAGGCCAAAATGCCAGCCTACCTGAGCGAGAACTGCCCTGAGTAGGCAGAGACCTCGACCATGACCAAGTTACCATGTCTTCTGTCCACCTGTCCACAGGAGGGCTCAGGACCAGGTTTCCAGCACCACTGCTGCCCTTGGAATTCTTTATCAGCTTTTAAACCCGGGGACCTGCATTTTCATTTGTCACTGGACCCCATAAATTACATAGCTGACCTTGACTTCAGTCCTGAAGTAAGCAGAGAATAAAAGCTGTTGTGCTTTGTCGGAAACAATAGTTAAATGGGTGATGAAAAAAAAACACATGTGAACCTGAGTTAAACTACATGAATCACATGTCTCTTGCTTAGGCCCTGAGAACTTATTGTAAATTTCTATAAGTGACAATTATGAAGCTAAGAACTACATGTTTTGGGGAAAGCAGAACAGGGCAGCTGGTAGTCATCTGAGATGGGCCCTATGGATGTTACTGTGTCTCGTGGAAAAGCAAAGGCATTCAACAGCAGCAGGAGGAGAGCTGGGGAACCCTCTGAGGAAAGCATTTGGGATCAAAAGGAGGAACCTATGGTCCTGGCAACAATAGCGGCTGCTGGGGTGTCCAATCCCATTTCCAGCTTTACCTAAATATAACTTGTTCTCCAGGCCAGGGAGGCCTTGGGAAATACGTGGGAAACAAGTAATAATTAATTCCACAATTATCTACCTGCAACTATAATGCCCAGCGCTTGGCTAATACACATCGACAAATAAAACTTGGCCTCTTTCCTCAACAAGCGCATAATTTAGCAAACAATGAAGACTCACAAACAACAAATACAATGGGAAATAATATCAGTAAGAGCATAGTTGCTCCCTGAGCGCTTACACGGGCCAGAGGCTATCTATGTATCGTAGAGCAGCGGTGAAGACAACGGACTCTAGAGTCAGGCTGCCCAAGTCTGATTCCTGGCTGTCCTGTACCTGCTTTATTAGTTGCACCGTTACTGTACGGCTCTCGCCTTCATTTCCCCCACTGTAAAGTGAGAATAAGGAGTATCTACTTCTTAAGTTTGTTATGTGAATCGGGTTGATTTTTATGAAATGTTTGGACTGTTTCCTGTTACTTAATAAGAATGATGAAAGTTTTAAATGGCAAAAGGATGATCCATTTAATTCCCACAACGCTCAATGAGGTAAGGTCTATTCTTATCCTCATTTTACAGTTAAGGGAAATGAAAGGAAAAGAAGTTCAGCAATTTGTCCAGGATCACAGGTTAATACGCTGCAGGGCTTCTAATATAGACAATTTGGCTCCACAGCCCACACACTATGACACAGTTACAAAGTACTAGCGCTATTACAGCTACAATATAGGATATAATTATTACACAGGTGTGATTACATGGGATGTCGAAAGGGGAAATGAACTATTTAACTGATTAAACAATCAGTCAGGTTCCCGAACTCATTCAAAGTAGGATGAGGAACCTTTCCCCATCAGGGCCTGAAAGGCTGAATGAGGGGTACAGTTAACAGATGCTGGGAAGTAGCTGCAGAGTGAGGACCACATAACAGGCACCTTGGCTGTCAGCCAGGAAAGGGACCCAGCCACCCCCTGACTGGCTGTCCTTTTACCTGCTGCTCTGCGGGTGCCTTCCATTAGCAGGACACCTGATGAGTGAGCACTGCCTCTCGGGGAGGGCAGGAAGTGAGACAGCAGATCTGAGAACGTGTCCAGCAAAAGTGCCCAAGTGGATGGTAAGGAAAGACATGGCCCCTGAATGGAAGCAGTGAGGGAGTGTCCATGCACACACATGAGAATTCTTGGGGAAGGGTTCTTAGAGGGATGCTGGCAGTGCAGTTGAGCCTTTGAAGATGCAGCTGGGGCATGAGTAGGGCACTATAGGGGAGAGAAAAGCGCAGGTGAAGCCATGGAGCTGAAAGAAAAGTCTCAGCTAGGCTGGCTGGTGTCTAGGATTCCCTGGAAACAAGGGGAGAGAAGCTCAGGCAGAGTGGAAGAATGATGGCTGGCTTTTTAAAAATCAGTTTGAGGTGTTTGGATTTTACTGTGAGGAACTGGGAAACAAGGAAGACTGGAAAAACTTAAGCTACGGAATCCAAGATTTTTGTAATTCCATGTCTTTGTACACCTTATCCTTTGTGGCAGGAATGTTTTCCTCAGTTCTTGTTCCTTTCCTTAGAAATATAGTAAACAGATAACTGTACCGAAAAGTTATGACTGACAAGCTGACTAGAAACAATTAGGGGAAACATAGATGCAAGAGACATAATTATAACTCTTAGGGTGTGGAAATTACTAGAACATACATCCCTGTTTCAGTTGGTGTTTATTAGTGTTTTAAGCTATTGATCCTTTGGCTAATTTTAAACATAAAAATGTGATAGTTACTTAAGAAATTATTATAAAACTAAAAACCAATAGGACAGTCTATGAAATATATTTCTCTGTCATAATTCATTTCCTGATTGATGATATCTTAAAGGCTTAAAAAAATGTATCTTAAGATTCCCAAATCTGAGGCCCTTCTTGTAATAGAAAACTAATCTACTATTAATTAGTATGTTATTTTTAAAGTAAATTCTTTCCCTTTGTTGGAAAAGAGATTATGATGATCATTTCCAAATCATGCTGGCACAGAAAACTTAAGGGACTGATTCACTTGTCATTTCAAAAACCCCTTAACATGCAAAAATGAAAACCCTTTCAGTTACACAAGCCAGTAAGTAAATAATGTGGGCTAAATTGGGGATCTTGAAATATAATTTCAAAGTCAAGAAGAAAGAAGAATTTTAGGCTACAATTGGTTGATAATGATTTGCAAATACATTTCCTAAGCGGCTAGAAAAGGCACTGATATTTTTAGCTATTGAATATTAGATCTGTTAGTTATTCTACACTGTTCACATTTCTTGAAACCCTATTGTTCTGTAAATTCAGCATATTGACAAAGGATAATTGGGGCAGTTTTAAGACCAATTTTTGTCACATGGCATCACATTCTCAGGCTTCTGATACTACGACCCAATAAAATAAGTGATGTAATTTCTTCTCCCAACGTACATTTTAGAGGAAAGGGGAAACTGAAGTCATTTTACAATATAAAGATTTGGGGATTATTTCTGCTCAAATTTTCCATTATTGATTTCTTGTTCTGTCTTGAATAACATCATTTTGGAATCATTCTAACTTCAATTGGTCAAGATAAATGTTCTTTTATCTTATCAGAGTACCCTATTCAGCAAACTGAATTATAAGTGAACCAAATTAATAAAATGGAAGATAAATCACATGACATGAGTAGTGAAATATAACTGTGTGAGAGCATTATTTACATTATCTTTCCTGGTACAGAACATCCTGATTTTTACATCCTAAAGATGTCCCAAGTCTGCCGAAATCCCAGATAATGAGGCTAGAGCTGACAGGTAATTGAGCCCTGATCTACCAAATGGGCAGAAAATATTTATTGGCAGTCTTCTGTGCACCGTACACTACAGTAGGGATTGTGTCTTATGGGCAACAGAGAATGGCATAAAAGAGCCTCCTCAATGAATTCAATGAACTTACAATGAACTCGTAAGGAGATGACCTTCAGGCCTGCCCACTCATGTGCACACATGCAGTTAGCCAATGCTACAAGATGATATGCAAATGACAAATGTAATGGCCTATAGACTGCAGACTCCATGCTAACGAGATTCTGAAGAACGCAGTTTTAACATGAGCCTGCTCAGGGAAAATGCCATAAGGGACCAGAAACCTGAACTATAACTGGGAGAATGAACAGGATTAATAATAACCCAGTAAAAAGAGGGGATTCCAGGAAACAGGTGGAAGCTTATCCCAAGGTAGGGAGGTCTGAATAAGAAATAGTGGGGAGAGCAGTTATGTGCCGCACAGAATTATAAAGACTGTGATCAAATTGGTAAGGGAGACTGGGGACTCTGAATATCAGATGAATGAATATTATGTTGAAGGAAATGGGGAGTCATTAGAGGTTGCAGAACAGAGGAATACCCCAGTAAAAGTGACATTTTAGAAATAACCTTGCACCTTTGCATCCAAAATTACTTAGAAGATGGCATTAGAAAACAAAATTGCAACAACCCAAGAAAAACCTCATCTATCCCCTCTTTGATTAAATTTCCTAAGAACATGCAAAACATTTCTAATTTAACCTCATGCATTCTTTTTATTTCAGGAGACAATTACTGCACTGTGTATAGGCAAAATAAATGTAAAGAAATTGATTGTAAAAAAAAAAAAAAAAAGTGTCCCAGAGGATTTAGTAAACAGATTTTCTGATCCCATTTGTACTATTATATTAAATTGGGTCAGGTAGAGAGGGACTATTGTTTCAGTTATGAAAATAGTAAGCATTCCAAATATTGAGTCAGATTCTTCCATTCCTACTCTAAAGAAGAAACAGAACATGTCAGGGCATGAGAGTGAACTGGATCTCTCTAAAAGTATAACTTCAAAGATGATACTAAAGGTAATAAGAAGTATTAATATATCAGGAAGCCACATTCCATGAACTGAACACTCCATGTCCTTTTAGAACTATTATTGCATTAATAGTTATTTATTTTTACTGTGCTATTTTCTTGGAGAAATGAGTTTTCAGATAATACCACCTGTTTCTAGGAGAGGAGGAGGCTGTTATTTAACAAGTACAGTATTTATCCCTGGTCAAGTGAAAAGCTGGAGTGAACGAAAGGTTATGCTATAGATGCATCGAACCTTTTCATGTTTTCAAAACATTTCAGAGACGTCACCTACTTAAGGACTGAGACAAGAACCTTGGGTTTTACTGTCAACTGCAATCATCTATGCAGGGAGGCAGAGTGAGAGATCTCACCATTCACTACCTGTATGTGGAAAGCGAAGTGGGGAAACACGCGATTATCGAGATAGAGGCAATTAACTTCATGTACACAATCAATTGGTATAATTCAAGCCCCCAAATGCTCTTCTCCTGCCTTCAAATGGTGGACGTTAAGACTTGAATTATCAAAATCATTGGCACAGCTGTTCAATTCATGTTGCATAGAGAGGGCCAGAATTGGGCTCAGTTTATTCGTCTGTAAAAATGGAGATAATTACATGTATATCAACCAGTCTTGGGGAGATTAGAGTCATTACTCTACATATAAGAATTCAAATACCTTAGGTAGAAATTAGCCATATAAAGCTAGTCCAGGATTCTTTAGAGTAGCGGCAGTTGATGGATACGTTCTGGGTAGAATGTAATTAATCCATCAAGTCTCACCCCTATGACCTCACCAAGTTGTGAGTGCCACAAAGTGAAGACAACACACGGGGAGTAAACAATCATGTGCTTGTATAAAGGCAGGACAGTTTCATGGTTCGAGTTTTACAAGTATAAAATGAGACTGAGGCACAGAGGCACACCTGCAGGCATTCATACTGGGCTGAATACAGAAGAGAGGGGTGCACAAATCCACACTGTCTCTTACATCAAAATGCCGCAGTGCGTACCATTTGCACACACTGGTAAGGCGAAAAAAGCTTAACCATTTGGTCTCACACCTAAAAATAGACAATACACTTTGCATATTCTTGGAGACGGACGTGAACCTATTTCTTCTCAGAAATTATATGACTGGGGGTGGGGGGAGGAATTTAAATCCTGCCTTTGGCTGGGGCCGATGTATTTAAGTACTCCCTGGCTTAGCGGGAAATAATTTGCAAAGATCCTTTCTGGGCAGGTGAGTGGAGTTGCTATTACAGAGTGTTAATACACTTGCAGTGAAGTGTTACTGGGGGTAGGAGGTGTTGGGCATTGATCAGGAGCTTAGGAGATGAGCTATTTATTTTTGCTGTTGTTAAGAGGAAAATTTCTATAATAAAACTATGATTCTTCCTCTCCATCAAAAATAGCATTTTATGACATCAAAGCTCTCTGAAGTAAACAAAGAACAGACTGTTACTGGGGGATATACAACTTAGAAATATATTTCCCTGTAGGAGCACAATGGCCTTCAACTCATCTGCAACTTGGGGTGTGACAGCTTTGAAAAGGGGGCGTGATCTATGGGGAAAATCTCAGATATACTTTCCAATTCTCAAAACTGCTCTGGGTCCAATTTTGTTTTGTAATTAAATTCATGGGGGGGGTCTTACTGATAAAATTATATAGGTTTCACGTGTACAGTTCTATAAAACATCATCTGTAAACTGTATTGTGTGTTCACACCAAATCAGGTCTCTTTCTATCACCATTTATCCCTCCTTTACCCTTTTCTACCTCCCCACTCCCTTTCCCTCTGGTCATTGCTGTACTGTTGTCTATGTCTATGAGTTCCACTTTTGCCTAATCCTTTTAAGTTTTTTTACCGCCCCTCCCCACGCCCCTAACCAAATCCACTCCCTTCTGATAGCTGCCAGTCTATTCTTTATCTATGAGTCTGCTTCTATTTCGTTAGTTTATTTTGTTCATTAGATTCCACATGAGTGATATCATATGTTTGTCTTTCTCTGACTGGATTATTTCACTTAGCATAATGTTGTCCAAGCTGTTGAGAAAGCTGAGATTTCCTTCCTTTTTACAGCCAAGTAGTATTCCATTGTGTACATGTAAAATGCTTTTTTGTCCACTCAACTACTGATGGGCACTTGGGCTGCTTCCAAATCTTAGTTATTATAAATAACACTGCAACAAACATGGAGGTGCATATTATTTTTCAAATTAGTGTGGAGAGGTTCTTTGGATATATTCCCAGAAGTGGAATCACTGGGTCATCAGGTTGTTCTATTTTTTAAGTTTTTGAGGTGTCTCCATACTGCTTTCCACAGTAGCTGCACCAATCTGCATTCCCAGCAACACTGCAAAAGAATTCCCCTTTCTCCACATCCTCGTCAGCACTTGTTATTTGTTGATTGGTTAGTGATGGCCATTCTGACAGGTGTGAGGTAATAGCTCATTGTAATTTTAATTTCCATTTCTCTGATAATTAGTGATGTTCAGTATCTTTTCATATGTCTGTTGGCCTATCTGTATCTCCTCTTTGGAGAAGTGTCTGTTCAGGTCCTTTGCCCGTTTCTTGATTGTGTGTGTGTGTGTGTGTGTGTGTGTGTATTTGTTTGTTTGTTTTTTGGTGTTGAGATTTTTCTTGCTTCTTAAAATAGGCCTGTAATGCTATGAATTTCCCTCCTGCCTTCACCCTGATATGTTTGGGTTATATACTCATTTTCATTTATTCCAAGGTATCCTTTAATGTCTTTGTCGATGTTATTGTTAATCCATTCATTGTTTAGTAACATGTTACTTAGTCTCCATGTCTTGTGTGTTTTTCAGTTCTTTTCTTGTAATTGATCTGTAGTTTCATACCATGAAGGTTGGAGATGCTTGATAGGATTTCAATCTTCATAAATGTATTGAGACTTCTTTTGTTTCCTAACATGTGATCTATCCTAGAAAATGTTCCATGTGCAGTTGAAAAGAATGTATGCATATTGTGCCTTGGGGTGAAATGCGCTGAAGATATCAATTAAATCCATCTAATCTAGTGTGTTACTTAAGGTTGCTATTTCCTTGTTGATTACTGGCTGGAAGATCTATCCATTGATGTCAATGAAGTGGTAAGTCCCCCTACTGTTATCGTGTTACTGTCAATCTCTCCCTTTATGTTGTAAAGATTTGCTACATATTTAGGGGCTCCTATGCTGGGTGTATCAATGTTTAAAAGGGTTATATCCTCTTGTTGGATTGTTCCCTTTATCATTATGTAGTGTTCTTTGTTTTTTTACTATATCCTTTGTTTTAAAGTCTATTATTTTAGATATAAGTCTTGCTATCCCAGCTTTTCTTTCATTTCCATTTGCATGAAATACCTTGGCATAGGGTTGTGCAGAGGCAAAAACTGTTAATAATAAGTAAATCAGTACTGTTAGTTGGTTCCAGTTTGCAGTAGCTCAATCTGAATTCTCATATTCCCTCCTTTCATATTAATGATCCACCTGATAGGGGAAACTTTCTCTAAGACAGTGGCCAGAGGAGGTTTGAATGACATCATTACTTCCTTTAAAACTTTAAAAGCTAGATAAGCTAAAGGCAAACTAATCTCATGCTTTTGGTTCACAAAAGGGATGCCAGTACACACCAGTAATGACAAAAGTAACTCAGAGTACCAATGTTATCAAAGAGAAGTCAAGAGCATTATGGGTTTGAACCATGGGCAGTGCAAAATGGGACATAAAAACATAAGAAAGATAGGAAACTTGAGAGATGCAACTGTTTGAGCAGTTTCAATGTAATCGGTAGCCATCTTGTCATCTGTTAATAGTAATTATCTGCCCCTCCTCTTGATCCACTGAAATATCGCCTTCACCAGAAATACCTACTGAAACTTGTTGGTCCACTCCTGAAAAAGTTCACTGTCTTACAATTTCAACTCCCACAACCTAACAATGACAGCAGAATAACAACAATTAGGTATTGTGCATTTCCTGTGTGTACAATATAGGACAATGGTCCTAAGTACTTTCCATATGTTAGCTGACAGTAACCACCTGAGCTAGGTCCTTCCACTTCCTTGTATAGACAAGAAAAATGAGGCACAGAGTGGTTGCGGAGCTTGCTCAGGGTCACAAAGCTAAACAGGTGGTGAGGGTAGAAGAAAATGGCCCGGATCCTCCTTTCCCAATGTTTCCCTCCAGTATATTACAGCTACAACTTTTTAAGCAGATATGACGTAGCAGAAGCTAGGCTAGATATTTTGCAAACATCATTATTTGATTCTGATAATAACTCTCCCTAGCTGGGTATTATATCCATGTTTACACGTGAGGAAGAAGGCTTAGAGATGAATAATCTCCCCCAAAGAGAGCCTGCCAGTTAGGAGCGATAAAGCATTTGAACTCCGGTCTGCCTGACTCCTAAGTCTAGCCTTGTGTGCATGCCACAGACCTCTGCAGGCTTCTCCACTCTCCAACTCACTCTTCACTGGTCTGGCCCTGTGACGACACCTCTCAAACTGATTGATGCTTTCTTGCAGTTTGGTTTCTAAAACAGAGCACAATGGGTTAAACAAATCCAGAACCAAAGTCCTCACTGTGTTCCAACTTCATTTCCAAATGCGTATTTTCCTTTTACTATCTAAGCTTTGTTGCTCCTATTCCACACAATTACATTCAAATCTGTCATTTGAAAAATGTTTACATACAGTTGGGAAATTTGCCATTTTTATAATACTGCTAATACATGTTTCTGTGATTAAAATGGAGGGTTCATGCCATTTTCTATATACCCCACTTTTATTCCTCTTAAGAAAAAAAAAACCCAATGAGACAGCTAATATTAAAATTGCAGGATTGGTTCCTATTAACTGTTCATGGCTATATCAGTTTTATATGGCTGTTGTAACATAATATCATAACTTAGTGGCTTAAAGCAACCTATATTTACTATTTTACAGTTCTGGATATCAGAGTCCAAAAATGGGTCTTACAGGCTAAAAATCAAGGTGTTGGCAGAGCTTGCATTCCTTCCAGAGTCTCTAGGGAAGAATTCATTTCCTTGTCTTCTCCAGCTTCTAAAAGTTCCCTATACTCCTTGGCTTGTGGCCCCTTCCTCTACCTTCAGAGCCAGTAGGTTAGCATCTTCTGATTTCTCTCTGACTGTGCTTCTATTACCACATTGCCTTCTCTCTTACAAGATCCCTTGTGATTACATTGGGCCCACCAGGGTAATTCATGAAAATGTCCCCATATAAAAATCCTTAACTTAACCTTCTGCTAAGTCCCTTTCAGCATGTAAGAACATATTCACGGGTTCTGGGGATTAGGAATTAGGTATCTTTGGGAAGCCATTATTCAGCCTACCATAATGGTTGTGCAGCCACTTCACAATGAATATCTTGTCACATTGTGGCATACTTCATTGGGCTGTCTTAGCACTGTATGAGAGCCAGTGACAAGGGCTATAACACTGTACAATCTAGAAAGCGCAGGAGGCACAGAGCAGTGAGAATCCTGCTCTAGGCGGCTGACTTGCTGGAACCAAAGGCCTTCAGAAGTGGGAGAGGTGTACTGTCACATCTCCTTCACTCTGTTACCCAAAGTGCACTGGAATGTCCCTATGAAGAGGTGGAAACTGGAACTCACAAAAGTGTTACATTAAAAAAAATAATTATTGAACTGTGCTGTGAGTCCCTGAGGAAACCAGAGTGTTGCTGCTTCAGGATGAGCAGTACTTTAGGAGGGAATCCTGGAAGAGTTCCAGAAGAAGTTCTTGTGTTCTGGGGAGTAACAGCCTACAGGAAAGGAATGGGCACTGTCTTTGGGGATACGGAAACATGTCAGCTTTCCTTTGCTCAGCTTTGCTCATTTAACTTCATTCTTTCCTCCCCCATCCCCACCCCTAAACAGGAAGCCTTTCCAGCTGTCTTCCCCCTTTTTTCAAGTTTAATTCTCTTCTACTTTTTGATTATCTGCAACAACCAGTTGGAAGGTTTTTTTTTTTTTTTTTATTGTTACCATGGAGAGGGCAATTTTCTCATCAAGGAGAGGATGTGAGGATGTGGTTACAGGGGGAAAGGGATGAGCCACATAAAAAAATTGAGAGTTAGCCTCTGTGTCTTTTCAACAATATCCAATGATATCTTTTCACTACCATCCACCAAACAACAGGAACACAGTGGGCGGCCAATTTAGCCCAAGGGCATGAGTGATCAGTAGGCTCTGGGATAATGTTGAGATTGTAAGGTAGGTGGGAAGGCAGACTCTCAATCCTGACACAGTGTGAACAAAGATAATTGATAAGATAGTTACTATGCAGTTGTCTGAATAGATGCTGCTCTTTGTCTTTTCTAGGTAAATGACCTTCAAAATCTGGGTGGATAATTTTCTCATGTAGATAAACATGCCAAGTAGAGGGAGGAGACCTGTGAAATCATTTCTCATTGATAAATTAAAAATATGAAATGCTATAGGGACAGAGAGAGGAACAGCAATTAACGGTGCTCCTTTATTCTTTTCTTTTTAAGTTGAAAACAAAGTGGGAAAAATCCAAATACAGAATTATCTGGTGGTGAAACATCAGTGAGATTTTAATTAGTTTAGAATTTTTATTGCAAACTAGAAAAAATTCATTGTGGATTCATTGATGTGCCAATATTAAGACCTGAAATAATATCAACTCTCCTGTTCTAATTCTTATGATATGAATCATACATATGCTTTTATTCTTTTTGGTCATTCTGAATAAAAAACAAGCTATGAAATTCTTAACTGATGAAGTTTCTCAAATTACAATAGATAACTCATCACATGGTTAGGACGAATCTTGCATAAATCCCACATATAAATATTACACCTAAAGGCTCACATCAACAAGTGTAATTAAAGGAAAAGAACTGCTAAAACAGTAAAAGTCTGAATTTAAGACATGGGTGATGACATTAAGAACAAACATTTGGAGTGGAAGTCACAGGTTGATCAACTTTTCTGATTGTAGCCTCTCTTTCCTATGATCTACTATAGCTTAAAAAAAACCCACAATGACATTGTTTTATAGAACATAATGGTGAAGTTTCTTACAGATACAAAAGATAGAATATAGGGTGACAATGAAAGTCTATGACATGTGTGTACCATGACAAAATAGAATATAATAGGGAGGCAATGAGGGAAAACGTGAGAGCAAGAGGAAAGAAGAGAGAAAAACTCTGATTTCTGGGATACACACTAACCTATTTCCTGCTAGCATTTTCTGCTTGCAATTTTGCAACAGTACTGGAACAACAACAACAACAACAACAAGAATATATTACTCAGAATTACAGACTATTAAATACATAGATAAAAACTAAGATGATTTGCATGAAAAGAAAACGATAAGCTCCGTTCACGGTGCAAAGCAAAGGTTTCATTAAGCAGCGTTGCAGGGGAAAAGCTACATATCTTTTCAATCTCTCGGTTACTGCTGAATCTGTACATGCCATGCCCCATTACCCCCATACAAGTCGAGATGTTCTCACATAATAGCCTTCCGTTCATGACTGAACTGGCATTCACGGTTGTCTCTTCTTAGTACATACAGTTTCTGATTTGGGGACTTGGTGTTTTGTTTCTTTCCTGGACCACTAAAAATAATCAAATGTCTCATTGGTAAAGACATAAAGATGAAAGAGATGTCTCACTTAAAATACCTATGTACAAGGGTAGAATCCTTGTCAAATGTACTTTTGGACCCAGAGGTGGCTCATTTACCAGATTCGTTTTTCAGGCTGAATGCCCTAAATCAAGGCAAAATGTACACGGAGGGTGACATGAAAATAGGTTTGCAGTTGTTCATAAGAAAAAGTCTACTAATTAACAAGAAATGCCGTGTTTCGCCTACTAACACCTGTAAAGTTACTTTGCTCCACCCTGCATATATGACATGTTTCAACTGCCCATAGTGGTTGCTTTACAGATGAGAAGTTGAGGAAATTTGACCTTGGAAACTATGAATCATTGAAGACTCAATCTGACACATGTTAAAAAGTGTATGGTAAAATAAAAAATTTAAAAATCATCTTTTAGTGACAAAATCTTTATGAATCATGTGTAATTTACTTGAACCATTAAGTGAGGTCTGTACTCAAAGTATCAAGCCAATGTCAACATAATTAAAACAGTTTGCATGGCTGATGCTTTGGGGAACACCTTGTACAATGCAGCCTAGATAACATGTACATGAGAGTATGAATGTGTCAGCAGCCAGTTCCCTCCATCAAGAATTCATACAGGGAATGGAACCAGACTTGAACCAGGAAGACTTGTGAGACAGGTGCTACAAACATTTTAACTATTTTTAATGAAATCACCACCAGGAAGCCTTGCTAATGAGCAAGATGAATGTTAGAAATAGGTTTTCATCTGTGACATTGGTGTCCTTCAAGATACATGTTTTGGTTAATGTCTTTTAGACACATTTCTCACCTTTTAAGGACCAAGAGGGGAGCACAGAGCAATGGGGATAGATAGGACAACTGTAATATAACAACAATAAATGAATAAAAATAAATAATGCCACAAAAAGCACTAAATAAATACTGAAAAATCACCATTCCCCCTCAAGGAAAAAGAAAAAAGAAAAAGAAAGCAAAATAAAACATAGGCAGCTATGGAGCCTGTATTGTTTGAAATGGTACCTGGGATTTGACGCCCGAACTATTCTGTCTCCACACTGAATCCAAAGATTCTGATTGCCTGAAAACCTCTCTAACTTTAACTGGATCCTGACTCTAGATTCTAGAATTTTCTTACATTTGCCCTGGGAGAACCTTTTACACAGAGTGCAATCCTATCACTGGATAGTGAGAGTATGGGAGAGTCAAGTAACCTTTACAAATCATACAAAGTTTCTTCTACTGCCCTTTACCAAAAATAACAGTGAGTCTTTCATAACACTATCAACCTAGAATAATTCTCAACCTTATGCCAACCACCCCATTTAATGAAGTGTATCCAGCATACAAACAATTGTCCGGCTGTAATACCACCTTCCATTCAATTATACATTTGATTTTGTTCCCAGAATACATTACATTTCTCTTTTGACTTCCTCATGGCTATGTTCACCCAACATGGTCTAATTAACAGATCTTTAAAGATTTCATTCCATCTCTGTGTATTTGTATCATCTGAATAATTTTTTTTTTAAGATTTTATTTCATTATTTTCAGAAGGAGGGGAAGGGAGAGAGGCAGAGATGGAGAGAGACATCATTGTATGGTTGCCATTCACCTGCCTCCAGCTACAGAACTGACTGGAGACCTGGCTTGCAACCTGGTTATGTGCCCTGGCTGGGAATCGAACCAGCGACCTTTGGGTTCGCAGGCTGGCACCTTATCCACTGTGCTACCAGCCAGGGCTGAATAATTTTTCTTGTCTTGCTTTTCATGACATCATACCTCCTCCTATTATTGCTTTGGTTCCAAGGTCCAAAAAGTAACCAGGCCTGGTAATTTAGTTAAGGAAACAGCAGACTGATGTTGATGTAACACGAGGGGAGCATGTGGTCACTTGTGTGTGCATGAGAAGGCAAACGAGCTGGATCATTGCTGAGCACAGAAATGAGTTTATGGAGATGCAACCCTGGGGTTCACGTATAGGACTGTGGCGAGGCCATTTGCTCTTCCTCTCTGGGAGCCTATCTGGGCTGCAAAAATATCCTTGTCTGACATTTTTATCTTGGCTCTTTGACAAGTTCTCTGTTGCCTTTCTGCTCAAGATTCAGATTCCCTATTACTGCTCCCGTGGAGATATTTCTTCTCCTAGAATGGTTGATGATCAGAAGAAAGCCTATTTTAATATATCATCTTGCTTAAGCAAAGACATTTTCATCTCCACTTTTTATTTCCCAGCTATGTCCTGAAGACTAGTTCTCAATGCAGTTTATTAAGCTGCAATATACATATATATGTATACTGTGTGTAATTTGTATATGTAAATATTATATGCACACATACACACATATATATATTTGTGTGTTTATATGTACACACACACACACACACACACACACACTCACAAAGGGTCTGTCCCAAAACTATTGAGCCAATGTCAATATAATTAAAATAGTTTGTGCAGCCGATACTTTTGGGACAGACTGTGTACATACATACACATATACATGCGCGCTCACACATGTATATAGTTTCTTGCCAATAAACCTGAGCTGGAACCCAGGGATATATTTATCAATAGTATTGCCTTGGGCAAGTAACTAAACCTCTCTGAGTCTCTTCCGTTACAAACAATTATTATGCCAATTAGTTTACACTACACTTGAGAGAATTAGATAAATAGTAAATATGAATGAGCGTACCACATGGTGCACAGAGAGCATAATAAATAGTAAGTATAAGCACCCAGAATTTTATAGTAGCCTATTATTTGGCTTAAAAGTTTTTCTGGTCCTGGCTGGTGGCACAGTGGCTAAGGAGCTGGCCTGCGAACCCAAAGGTTGCTGGTTCAATTCCCAGCTAGGGCACGTAACCAGGCTGTAAGCCAGGTCTCCAGGCAGGTTTGTAGTTGGAGGCAGATGAAAGGCAACCATATAATGATGTCTCTCTCCCTCTCTTTCTTCCCCTCTCTCTGAAAATAATAAATAAAATCTTTGAAACAAAAGTTTTCCTGGCTGAAAGGGATCTGTGAACAGCAATTTGAACACCGTAACACCTGACAGTGAGCATGGGGGTGGGGGAGCAACTAACTTTTGCTTATCATGCTAAGTTTTTGCCATATATAAATCTCATTCAATAGCATTGTTTATGGGTATGGAACTCTTCACAGAAATATATACATATGTGTTTCAACAAAATAATATGTGTTACGCAGTATTGCAACAAAACAATCTCACTCAGCACTTCTTGCTTTGTCATTCATCACAATTTATGTCAGCCACCTACTCCATTTGGATATCTAAAGTGTCCCCAGCTAGCCCCTATTTGACATAACGAATCCTATCTGTAGCAGGATCCTGTGACACCACGCCCAGATGCCCCTTTGGAAGTGAGGGACACATTCCCCTAGCCACTAGGAGTGCTTCTGGTAGACAGTCGTCATCTGTCAACCCCCTTACAGGAACGACCTTGGCTGAAGAGAGGCATCTCTCCTTCCTGAAGAAGCCCATACTCAGTGAGGGACGGGACACGCAGTCACAAAGGTCGGATCCTCTCTCCCTACATCCTAACCACTCAGAAGGGCAACGTCAGTTTCAGAACTCTGCGAAGGATAAGATGAGGCCTGTGCTGCCCCTCACGTGGACCCAAGCACACTCCCAGGTGAGTCCTGTGGGCTCACCCGCACCTCAGGGAATGTTTCCAGAATCCAAACAGCTGCATTATCACTAAGGAAATAAACCCCAGGCATTTGGCACTCATTTCTGTAGCACTATTGTTCTCCAAGTCCTGGCACTGGGGCGAAACTTTCCTAGAATAACTTGCACATTTTCTTCTCATTCCTCCTTCATCAAGTACTTGGGGAGGTAAGAATGCTCTGGAAGAGGAGAGTGGAGTGGACACCCTGCGGATCGCTTTGGGCTCACACACACCTGTCTTAGCCATGACATTTTTTCACATCCATCTTATTGTCTTTGACCTGAGGCACACTCCCACTCTTCTCTGAACACCTCTTTAAACAGAAGGTGCCCTTTACACCACACACCAAGGGTTTCCTTCTGAGCCAAGTACAAAAAAAAAAAAAAAAAAAAAAAACCCAACAAGTCCTCATCTATTAGGAAAATACATATCTTCTGGAGAAATTGGAAAACAAGAGCGAAACAAGCTTCTCTCTCTTTTAAAACAAAATTCTAGCATCAAATGGCAAGGGCTGTGAAACACTACCATTGACATTTTTGATACCATTACAGATCTGAAAGTTTGATTTATTTATGCAGTAAAAACGGCCACCATAATTAATTGGGTTTTCAAGTGTCTATCATTTTTCACCAAGGATAATTGCTACGATTAGCAAGAGGAACCTCAGTACAAACCCATTTAATCATCTAAAACTAATATTTGTTTTAAAGAGCAACTTGATTTGTTTACTTTGATGAATGATGTAAAATACACTATTAGATTAGAAAAAAATTAAAATGTGAAGAGAAGTACCACAGAGGTAGAACACATTCAGCTGCAGAGCAGACTTATTTACAAAGACTGTGGAACATGCTTTTAATCCTGATAACTACAGTGTGACATAGAGTTCTATCCCAGTTTTATAGGTGCTCAACTAAAGATCAGAGAAGTTGTGCAGCTTACCAGTAACTCACAATGCAAAGGTTTCAGAAGGCTGACCCCACAAAAGCTTATGCTATTTCTACAAATGTGAAAAAAGGAATAAAATTATTCACAACTTCTTAATGTTCTTCTATATTTGAGGAGAGTGTGGAGTGTCCAAATTTCATAAGTGTTCTTTACTATGATACACAATTTGTTATGAACAAAAGCTGGTGTTTGGAGATACCATCAGATAACTGACAAAGAAAAAGAGGATAATAAGAAAGAAATATGGTAATGACAAAATATTTACTGTTTATCAGCGCTGGAAATCCTGTTTCTATACGTTTATGTAATACATTATGTTTCTCTTTTTGTATAATGACAAAATGAATATATATGCTCATTTCTATTGTTTGAAATTGAAAAAAAGAAAGATGGGATTGTGTCCTTTATTTCCTTGCTTTTAAATTCCACAATTCCATATATAATATTACCAAGAAATAGTAAAATAGAATTAAATAAAAAATTAAGCTATTTGTATAAGACTGTTTGTTAGTCTGGTTATAAAGGCATTATATTTGTTTTAAATACTAACTCCTCTGGGAAACCTGTGAGCAATTATCAGCTCCCTTCAATATGGTGTATTGGCTAGAGTAGATATATTGGTAATTTTCACAGCATCTTGTTCTGTAGCAACTGAGGAATTAGGGTGGAAAATACTATTCTCCTTGCCAGCATGATTGGTTTAGGTACGGATTTATGAGTTAAGGTAGTCCAATCAGAGTGGAGTTCAGAGTTTTCACTGAGGGTCAAGGAAGAAAGGGTTTTTTTTTTTTTTTTTTCACTTTTTTACATAGTATGCTCTGCAAAGTGGACTCCTGTAATATCTATGTCAATGTTGAAAGCTAAAACTGAGCAATAAAGCTGGAACCTTGAGCATGCCATGCCTGAAGGCCACATAATATTTGTTACACAAGCAATTCAATTCCCTTTCTTATTTAAGCCACTTTTGAGTTTAATTTTCTATTAATTGCAATTGAAGACACACTCCTTTATGATCAACTTTAAAAGAATACCCTGTTTTTATCCAAGTATAAAATCTATTTCATCATACCTCAAATTGTCTGCTTACTTTTTGGTTTTCTCAAACAGATTTTAAATAATATCACCTTAAATGAGGGTATTCAAGAAAGAATCCAAACAGCAAACAATTCAGTTTGCAATATGTTCATTTTTGTTTAATTTCCTCTCTTTATCTATTAATAAGTTAACTTTATATCCAGTTTACTCTGGACAATCTTAGTTAACTCCTATTGTCCAGCATTACTAATAAAGGCACTCAATTTTATTCTTCGATGTATGATTAAGGAATACATTATATAAGGGACTACAAGCTGCTTTTTGGAATCAGTCCCATTCTTTCCCTTTGTGAGCTCAATACGACAGGCACATGTTCCCACTGTGACAATACCACAGACAGTAAGAACTAATAGTACAGATCTCATCCCCCTTAGGATCCTAGCTTCCTTTTGTTGCAGTCTTTAAGGAGCTCTTAGCCAGCAACCTGCTAAGCAGTGATGAATAGGGTTGTAAGATAACCTAATTGAGAAAGTCATTGTGTTTTGTGTTTGAAACAAGTAATATCTATTTCATTTTTCACTTCTAGATGGTAGAAATACACTGTTACTGAAGTCATGCTTCTCCCTGCCATGTGTTAAAAGGTCTTTGTTTTTGGAGAACTGTAGATGGTAGAAAATGGTCTAGAATGGCAAGGACTCCTCCTAGGTAAGAAGAAAAGGCAGAACTGTAATATCACATTTCTTTTCTGCATACCCATTAGGACTCTCAAAGCATCCTGAAAGGAAGGGAAAACCCTGAAAAAAATGACCACAACCCTGGATTTCCCAACTACTCTAGAAGACAGGCTCTGAGCTCAATTTTGTCTGGTTTAGGAAACAACAACAATTCAATTGGATTTTTTCTTCTTTTTTAAAATATTTTATTTTATTGGTTTTAGAGAGAGGGGCAGGGAGGGAGGCAGAGAGGGAGAGAGACATGAATGTATGGCTGCCTTTCACCTGCCTCCAGCCACAGACCTGGCTTGCAACCTGGTTATGTGCCCTGGCTGGGAATCGAACCAGTGACCTTTGGGTTTGCAGGCCAGTGCCTTATCTACTGTGTCACCAGCCAGGGCTCCATTGGATTTTATTTGTAATGTTAAGAATGATTCAGGGATATTTTCATGTCTACATAGAATAGATAGGCTCAATGCTTGAAATAAAATAAATTCACTCAAGAGTAGAATTTAACAATGTGATGGTATGATTTGGAGGTCCTATTTTGGAGCAAGGAAATGCTTTTCTAGCAAGAAAAAAAAAATAGTTGACATCTGTACAGTTTCTGATGATGGTTAAAAAAAAAAAAAGGTAAAAAGAAATTACATCTCAGGTTTAGTGAATTTGAAAATCAGTAATATATTCTGTTCCTGCAAAGAACTCTAGGCCACATGATCCTGATGTCAAAATATAACTAAAACTGAGGAAGAATAGGGAAGCCAAACAGGCCTTTAGCAATGCAATCATACCTTCAAACACAAAAATAAGGAGAAAATAGGAGGTTGAAAAAATTCCCAGGGGGTATCATGATCACATACAATGAGTTGCCACATAATTAGAGGTCATTTAAAATAAACGCATGTGTGCTGGGAGATCAGAAAGATAAAATGTTAAAAAAAAAAAACAACAACAACCCACCCCCCAACCCTGGCCTTTAAATCACCACTTAAATTATCTGTAGAATCTTCCAGGGTGAGGAAATTGATATATATTTCCTTTTAAAGAAACAGATGTAGCACATCTTATAGGCCATAAACATTGGATAAGAAGTTTAATATAAAAGTTTAAACCAAGGCTTTAAGGGTCATAGAAAGAAGATAAATAAGACCAAACATGCCTCCTGGTTGTAAAAAATATAAAGAGACAAAGGCTTGTGGAACATCTGTGATGGCAAGCTCTCTGCTTTATATTAAAAAAAACAACAACAGACTTTGGGGGGAATGGGTGGGTGGGGAGGGGGACAGAGGGGAGCAAAAAGGGGATGGATGTAATACAACAACAATAAAATTAAAAACAACAACAACAACAACAAAACATGTTTTTTAATTCTGTAAAGAGGAGTTAAAGAAATGAGAGACCTTTATATCAGCTAAATTGAGGTGAGATCTTTCATATCATGGTAGGTTCCATTGAGGACAGAATTTGTACTGCCATCAAGAGTACCAAAGGTACCCATAGGCCCAGGGGACAGCTGACATTTGACACACTGTTTTGACTACACACACCCAAGAGTAAAAATAAATGGCCCACGGAGAAATCCACATTTCATAAAGATTTCATACGTAGGCTACTTTATTAATATATTATATATTTTATAAACAAAAAGAAGGGAAAGGGATTATAGTCAAGGAGCTAGTGTGAATGACCCATGGAAATACATAATGAGGTGGGGATCGACTATGGGAGAGGGGATTGGGGTGGGTGGGGCCGGGGGGAGCAATGTGGGGAAAAACGAAACAACCGTAACACAACAACATGAATGAGATAAAAAGAAATATAATTCATGGTTCTTCCTAAATATTCCCATTGAGAAGCTCTGTAACTGAACACTAAAAGGAAGAGACAAAGCTTTCTGTTTCAAATGCAACATGAAGTGTTTGATTTCTGTCTTTCAGACTACATAGAGGAAAATGCTCAAAAAATGTGCAGGCATTTTCATACCTTTTTAAATTTAAACATATTTTAGTCTTGTTTATTCCATTATCATTCTAATTTTTAATACCTTGAAATGCTGTTCTATACATGTGTTTCTCTTTGAAACTTTCATGCAGATTTTCATAATCAGTATTTTAAATATAAATTGTGATATGTACTATATCAATATGCTTTCCAAGGCAATAGTGCTATTTATTCAGGAGAGCGCCTAGCCGCCTCATCCCTGGTAGGCATATCTTAATGAGAGGCATGATTGGTATCCTAGTTACAACTCCCCAGATGATAGGCATGGCACTAACAGGAAAGGTTTCTGGAAGATGAATTTGGTTAAAAGAAACACATATAAAGAAGTGGCTCACAGAGACACCTGCACATTCGACTCAGATAAGCTAACATTCTCCAAACTGTGTTCCTCAAGGTCCCACACAGATGATTTCTGGAGAAATGAGAGTGATGCTCAGCTTAGCAGTACTACCATTCATGCAGCACTTGCCTGTGACTTGGTTGTGGTGATGGGTGTGGATGTTCTCCAAGTCCATGTGCAACTATTTTTCAGCCTTTTTGACTTTTTCGTGAGGAATACCTATTAACATCTGATGGCTCTAGTGCCCTGCATGGTGGCTATTGAGATAAGTCTATCAACTAGGAATAATAGTATTTAGTCAAATCTTAACACTCACCATTTACCAGGGTTTTTTTGTTTTGTTTTTGTTTTTTTTGTTTGTTTGTTTTACAGCATAAAACAGTTGAGATTCTGGGAGGCAAGAGTGGTTGTTTTTGTTGAACCATGTGCTAAGGAAGAAGGAAAAATCTACAAAGTTGGATCTTGGGATAGCACTACAAGGAAGAAAGCATGGATGGCCAACTAAACGCTGGAGCTTGTGGTAAAAGCTTGAAAAGTTACGAAAAGAGCTACACAGTCCAGGCCAGGTGGGTCAGTGGGTTGGACCACTGTCCCATACACCAAGAGGTTGTGGGGTCAAATCCTGGTTAGGGCATGTATAGGACGCAAATGATCTTTCGTCTATTCTTTCCCTTTTCTTTGCTTTCTCTCTCAAATCAATAAACATATAAACATATCCTTGAGTGAGGATTTTTTAAAAGGGCAACACAAACCAGAAAGAAAATCTTGATATTCTAAAAAATTTTATATGAAATTGGCTATATTACTTACTTTCCTGTTTGATCATCATGCTAGAACCAGTCATCTTTTAATTGCTTCTGTTTTCCCTTATATTACACAAGTGTTTTTAGGTCTAAATAATTTAGACCTGAAAATGGATGATCTTATACTATGTGTCTTGACACTAATAGACCTCTTCAGAATTTGTCAGGAGATGTAAGCTATTACAAAAGTGACTGCTTTTTCTTCCTCCAATTTAAGAATATTCAGAGGCAAAGAGATAGAGATGGAATATATAAATGTATGTATATTTATATTGTAAATTTTATTTCATTGACCTTTGAAATAAAGTGAAACAGGGGACGTGTGTTATACCTGTTTTGAATAGCGTTGCCCACCAGCACTTTCTGTAGCGATGTAAATGTCTTAGTTCTATTTGCCCAAGATGGCAGTCAATAACATTTGCATGTGACTAATGGAGTTAAAGAATTGATTTCACATTTTATTTACTTTAAATTTAAATAGCCATGGGTTTGACACTGTCTCTAGGGCAACTTTCACAAAAGTTAGTTCTGCAATACACCATTTCTATGATATATTTCATAAAAATAGCATTCCAGAGTAAAACAATTATTAAAGAAGAAAAAATTGGCTTAATTTTGCTATAATAGATCTAAAATACTATCATTTAACATGTAATAATTATGTAAGCGATTGGCATATTTTAAGTTTTTTGTATTAACTCTTCAAAATCCAGTATGTACTTTAAATATGTTTAAAAATATGTATAGGTGTAAATGTATTTTTGCAAATGTTTGGTAATATTGCAATTATATTAAAAGAGTAATTCTTTAAACAAATGATTTAACATAGGCATTTTGAAATAACGAAAAGAAAACTTTGTATTAATACGACTTGAGAAGCTGACAGAAGGCAGTAATTAAATGATGAATTGTCTGGATGTGAAAGGAAAAAAAATGTACACATTGGTGGTTACAGAACAGACAGGGGGATGTTAAGAAGAGTAAAGGAAAGGGAGAAGCCAAAGAACTTATATGCATGACATGTGGACATGAACTAAGGGGGGCATTGCTGGAGGAAATGGGGTACTGGGTGGAGGGGGGCCCAAGGGAGAAAACTGGGACAACTGTAATAGCAAAATAAATAAAATATATTTTAAAATAATAATAAAAGTTATATTTAAAAAATTTAACTAGCCATATGTGGCTAGTGGCTACTGTATTGGACAGTACAACAAGTGTGGTTAATTAGGAAGTTACTCTTTGAGAATAGAAGAGGAAATATAAACAAAACATTTTTCAATGTAACATTTAATTTACACCCTTCTGCATGGTATGATTGTAAAGTTAAACCATCGATGCCTACTACTAAACATTAATCCCAGGGTTATTCTTTCACATTCCCACCTCCAGACCACTTCTGTCATGAGAGAACTAAGAAGAGAGGAAAACAATCACACAAATTTTAGCTGATTAAGAGCTACTTAGGCCGAGAGGAGATAATATGCATTAGTTAAAGAGCACCTATGAAGCAAAACCTATTGCCTACCCCGTACCCATTATTTCTTTCAACTAAGAGAGCCCCAATTTTGTTCAAAACATCAAAGTTTGAGGATTGGACACCAGCTTTATTATGAATTATAAATAAGGAAACCATCTACTCATTTACAATTCTCTGTCATCTCAGGATCCCTTGAAGCTAGGCGCAGGCATGTGAAACATCTCTGGTAAATGCGGTGTAAGCAGACTTCTGTGTGGAGCTAAAAGAGCTTTTGTTTTCTGTATAAGTAGCTCATCTACCTAGCACGCGCATTTGCTCTCCTCATCCCCCACTATGTTTTTCAAACACTGACATGGTGCTGAGAAGCAGTGGAGTGATCTTAAGGCACAGGAAGGAGCCACCATGTGCTGAGAATGGCTAGGGATGGCTAGTAGGGACATAGGACTTGGTGGCTGCTGGACCTACCCTAGAATCCACAATTCTGGAGGCCGGGCTATGTGAGAGAAGCAAACTTCTACCTGGATAAGCTCATGTAGCAATGATTTTGTCACATGCAGCCAAAAGCAATCCTCGCAGTATTAGTTGGAAAAAACAATCCTTTCATTTTTAACATTCTTACAGTCTAAAATGATAATTTGACTTGATGTGCTATATTTAATTTCCAGGAGCCCTTCATTCATCACTGACAAAAACAAATATAAATCATGCTGCATGTAAACATTAAAGTAGACATAAATATGCATATGGCTCTGCAACAGGTTGTTAAATTCCAAATGCTAAGTACAATTAATTAGTCATCTATGAAAATAAAGTAAATCCACAATATTTCTAAAACACCTAGGATATGCCTTAGCTTCCACAGCAAGGAGAAGACTCTACTTGCCTTTAAGGAAATTTAAATTCATCTCAAAGGCTAAAACATAACAAGTCAAATGACAACAGATATTTTAAAAGAGCATATTAAGACAACAGGAGCAGTTTTATAAGCATATGCGGAGGTGTGTCCCAAAAAGTATCGGCCGCGCAAACTTTTAATTAACATTGACACTGGCTTGATACTTTTGGGACAGACCTCCTACACTCGATTTGCTATATATAATTTACTGTATGTAATTACTAAAATAACTTTTCAGTGACTCATTGACTAAACAGGCCAAGATAGACTGAAGTTGTCAAAAACAAATTTCACAGAGAAGGCAGGGATGGCTCCCAAGGATTTGCTGCTTTGAAAACCGATTCAACTCTTTCTTTTTAAAAAGGATTTGATTCATTATTTTCAAAGAGAGGGGAAGGGAGACAGGCAGAGAGGGAGAGAGACATCAATGTATGGTTGCCTTTCACCTGCCTCCAGCTACAGACCTGGCTGGAGACCTGGCTTGCAACCTGGTTATGTTGCCTTAGCTGGGAGTTGAACCAGTGACCTTTGGGATTGCAGGCCAGTGCCTTATCCACTGTGCCACCAGCTAAGGACTCTCTTTTTCTAATGATTATAAGTAACAGCAAGGTGTGTGAAGTAACCCTAAGCCAATGGTTACTTCATAATTGGATTTGGTTATAATTCTCACCTTGAAATTGTTGCATAGTTTTCGTCTAAAAGGCTTCCTAACTTTAAACATGAAATACATTCTCATTTTGATTCGGAGAACAGTTTTACTATGAAATCTCATTACATATGGCTTCTTGTCTGCTTGCACTCATTCCAACTGCTATTATCTGCCCCCAATAACCATCGTCTTCTAGTGCCTAACACCTATTATAAAACTGAAAAAAAAAAAAAATGAACTGGATAATGCGGTCAAGAGGCCCTTGATTTTTATGTCAAACTTCTCAAGGGGCATTTATGGTTCTATCGATGGTAGCTTTTTTTTTTTTTTTATTGTGATTTTCAAATAATATGACATGACACTGAAACTTAGCCTCCATGTAGTGGCTACAGGTTATTTCCCTTCTCTTCACAATCTAGTTCTCTTAGATTCAGGGGGGAAAAGGATGGAGGAGTTCAGGGTAAATTATTCTCTTCTTTCCACTTCTTAAGTAGAGATGTATTTATCCACTTCTGCCCCAAACCTTTCCTATGCCTTTCCTTTTTCTCATTTCTACTTGGAAGGTTTAAAAATAATCCTAAAGCAGAACATAGATTAAATTAGTTTGGGGGAGGGCAACATGTATCGTTACAAGGTTTATTCTGCCCCATAATTGAAGGAAGACTGCGTCAGGCAAATCAAAGCATTTCTATTCTTAAGCTAAATAATACAGAGCACATTTTTTCCTTGAGTAAACTATAGGAACTGCATAATTCTTGATTATGATGCTACTTGTTTACACAGAATGCAACATAAAAAAGATAAGGGAATCTGGAAGGATTTATGAATTATTATAATTATATTCAAAGTCATTTTTGTAAATGGAATAAAAAATTGACTCACATCACTCTAGAAGCCCTGGTATTATTTTTAGTGAATTCATAAGAGATGACAGTAATGCCATCCAACCTCACTGCTTCTCTCTTAAAAACAGTGCAGCTCTGAGTGTCTTAGAACTTTACTGGTCAATTAGCAGATGGATGAAATTAAGAAACAGCAGACCATATTATGCAAAAAAATTTCACCATTAGCTTATTAAATAAAAATCAACAAGGCATTTGGAAAGAAAAGCCTAGGTTAATTTTCTTCTATATGACAGATGCAGGCACCCAGGAAGAGAAAAAATATAAAAAAGTGATCTGTTCTAATGTGTATACGACACCACCGTAGCATCTTTTCTCTTGTGTCAGTTAGTACTCCCTTTCTTGCTTCCCTCCTAAAACTGGAGCCTTTGTTCTCCCTCCTTTTAATCCCCCAAAGCAGATAATAGTTATTGATGCCTTTCACTGGCAAGTGTTCAGTAAGTAACAAATAAATAAAAAGAGAGTCTTACACTGAAAGCCCTTAACAGGAAGTCATTATATATACTTTTAATAATCTGCATGACACTGTAAATCAGGGGTCTCCAAAGAGAGAGGAAAGAAAATATTAGTAGTATTGCTTTTCACTGCATGCTATTAAAATAGCTACTATATATATATATATATATATATATATATATATATATATATATAAATACCATATATATGGGTCTATATATATGTTAATACCACATATATGTGTCTGCATATATATGTTAATACCATATATGTGTGTCTATATTTATATATGTTAATACCATATAATGTGTGTATATACATATACATACATATATCACTTTAATGTAAGTAATCACATACAGAAAAGTATGGATAAATGTACAAAACCACTAACAGTAATGTGTGATCATCTCAATAATTTGCTAGCACACATATGAAATTAAACTGAAAGCAAACTTTTACTTCCCTGTTTTCTTCAATATTATTTCCTAATAATCATTTAGGGTTTCAGAGACAATTTGTTGAATTAAGGAGTGAACAAGAAACCATGCACTCCACATTAATGCTACCAACAGTACACCATTACACCGACACTAGGGTAATGATAAGAACTTACATTATAATTATAACACAGTGTAATTTCAATTATATTTCAAGGAACTAAAATTATAGAAAAATATAAACCCCTCAAAGCAGGCACGTTAATAATATTGAGGATAGTATAATAACATTAGATAGCTTTCAAAAAAGATGAAAGGGCAATGAATTACTTAAGTTGTATATTGTTTTAAGAAAGAACTAGAGCCCTGGCTGGTAGCACAGTGGCTAAGGCACCAGCCTGCGAACCCCAAGGTCGCAGGTTCGATTCCTCAGCCAGGGCACATAACAAGGTTGCAAACCAGGTCTCCAGTCAGGTCTGTGGCTGGAGGCAGGTGAAAAGCAACCATACATTGATGTCTCTCTCCCTCTCTGCCTCTCTCCCTTCCCTTCTTTCTAAAAATAATGAAATAAAATCTTAAAAAAAAAAATTTTCTTTTTAAAAAAGAAAGAACTAGAGAAGATCTCAGATTATAGATATTTTTATGAAAATAATAAAAGTCCTTTCATACAAAGTAGCCCCAATCTAGACTCGGGCAAGGGATTTGTAACTAGAAATCACTATTTAAAAACAATGACAAACATAAACTTCTGTATCAGAATCCCACTGGTATCTCATTGAAAACACAGTGCACTTGGTTTTTATCTGAATTCATATAAATACTGTGGTTCAGTTTTATTTCATAAGGTTTTGACAGAAAACTTTACAGTGAATTGAAATGTAACATACGCATTTCCATTCATAGGCTTTAAATTATGTTGTCTTGTAAAGCTTTTGTTTATCTTTAAACCAAAAAAAGGTGGATGGTTTCATTTTCCAAAAAAATGTTATTAGGAGACTTAGAAAATGGGTATCTCTGTGTTTGCAACTCTATGACCTTAATATCTACAGTTGGATTTATTTCCTCATGGCCAGAGAGTATAATATACATCATATTATGACACTGGTGTATCCGTACATCCTTCAACGAAGAGAATAGTGAACTTGGCTCTCATTAGGTAAGGGAAGAAAATTGTATGCATGCTGAGCAGTGATCTGCAAAGTTATGAGCTCTCCACAGGAGACATGTACATTTGTCACAAGATAACCGCAGTAGAAAATTTGCAAATATCTTGTGTAAAACAGACTACACCATTATTCTTTGCGGAATGCAACAAGCATTTATACACAGAATGACGGCACACCCATGATGCTGTTGCGTAAACGGGTACGTGCAGAATGAACAGAAGTGATGGTGAGGGCTGGGTGGTTGTTTAATAAAAGAAGCAAAAAAACTCCAAAAAACAAAAATGATCACTCTTCTCACCCAAGATGACTGTCATCCAACTTGTAAACACCACTGGGTAACCAAAGAAATAAACTGTTTAGTTGTGTTTGTTACGATTTTGGTGGAGACATGAGATATTTAAAAAGGGGAGGAGGGGCATTAGAGGAAAATAAAAAGAAACTATTCCCAAAAAGTCTAGATTTACGTTAGGACAATTGCATTTCTGAGTGACATTGGATTGATGAACTATATTATCCAGAATTCTTATTTGTTTCATGATGGACATGGTTTTCTGCTATGCTCATGGTAATAAAGTAATACCAATAAATGTTTTTTCATTTATCTAGAAACTATCAATGCCAGTTCCACCACACCTTGTTTCACCAATCCTTTTAGGTTCATGTAGGACAAGTTCTTTTGTCATCAGTTGGTGGCTGAATTTACTCACCAAAAGTGATGATCAGAATGATATTGGAGCCATTTAATTGCTGTGTGTGCAGTGATAGCCAGAGCTTAAAAAATGATCATAGAATTTTTATTAAAGACTTTGACCTTAAGAAGAAAAAATTTAAATCCACTAAGTAATCATTTCCCATGTAAATATACCCTGTACCCACTAAAATGATTAATTCATTCTTTGGATAAATGAAAGCTCCTGGCCAGATGTGTAATGTGTAGTTAAAAGTGAATCTGGAACAAATGCTATTATCATATTGTCCATAGTGGCATATTTTTACATTTTTAAAAATATTTTATTTATTATTTTTGAAGAGAGTGGAAGGAAGAGAGGCAGAGATGGAGACATCAATGTATGGTTGCCTTTCACCTGCCTCCAGCTATGGACCTGGCTGGAGACGTGGCTTGCAACCTCTATTTTTACATTTTTATTCCTCTACAATATAATGATGGATGGATACATATATATATATGTATATATATATAATATATATGTGTGTATACATACACACACACACACACACACACACACACACATATATATATAGTTTTATTTTCTAAAATTGCTTCATTTTAAGTGGCTATATTTTACAATCTTAAAAAAATTAAAGTTGCTATTTAACTTCCTTGTCTTACCTAATTCACTCAGTAAAAATGATTTTCATTTCAAAATGGTAGCAGCCCCCTATTTTCAAAAATAAGAATTTCATTTAAACTCATGCTAAAGGAGAATGGAAGCTAAATATCAACTATGTGATTTCAAATACAAGGTCTACTGTAAGGCCAGATTACCCTTAACATGCTGGATCTCATCAAATACAAGGTATAGAGCTATAAAAAGCTAGCTATTCAACTGCTATGCCCTTATTCCCTTCCTGGGGAAATATTTCAATTATTGCATACCTAAGGCTTGATTGGAATCTTATATATTCAATAATAAGTTCTCCTAGAGTCATAAAATGCTTTGTTATATCATCTTGCTTAACTTCTAATGCTTTACACCTATAATTATAATGTCCAAACTCCTATCTCTGTTAAAAATGAAGCATTCTTATCGCATTTCATTCATATTTCCCATCACAGAGTCTGAATTTATTAAGAACCGATATGAGCAAGTGTTGGACAAATTTATACTTAGGGTACTGGATCATAAATGGTCTTCATTTCAGGTCTCCAGGATGTAAAGTTGAAAAAAAAACAAACTGTTTAGATTATAATAAGCATCTCCTGCATATCTCCCTTGTTGGTTGGTGTCTTTTACCCTATTCTACCTAATGCATGAGCTCAGGGGACAGTTGCTGTTGATTGGCTGCTCAGCATCCTTTCCTGCTTCCATTTTCAACACATCCCAATTTCTTTGGGACAACAGCTTCTTCTACATTGTGAGGGGCTTTGGAAGGAGAGGGCTTCCAATCAAAGGTCTCCGCTCTCCTGTAGCTAAGAGACAGGTGTGCGAAACAAGCAAGTCAACTGGACCCTTTCCTCCAGGACTTTACATTTGGAATAGTTATGCAGGATGGGGAGGGAAAAAAAAGTATCACAAAGAAACTTGTGTACTGGAGTACATCCTGCTAACTAGATGTCCAGGTGTGCTCAGAACCCTTTTCCTCTGAGTCATCGCCATTGCCTTCCTGCTAATCCCAGCAAATGTACTTCCTGCGTGACTTCATCAGAAGCTGTTTGGTGCTACATGCATCCAGAGAACCCTAACTGAATCACCACTCAGCTACGTTGCATTGGAGGATTTTCCTTCTCTGCTTAAAATGCTTTAAGGATTGTAACTGCCTGCAGGCCATAAACAAATCTCCCTACTCCAGCAAGGAAGGATTCCCATTTTTAGCTCTACGCCTCTCTATTCAACCTCATCAATCTCTCCCTCATCATGTACCATTAATATCAGCCAATAAAATCAATTTCTAGAACACCCTATCTTGTTTTTGACTTCGGTGCTAAGTACAGTTCATTTCCGCTTATTTTATCTCTGTTAATTACACTTGGTTCTTGAATGCAGTAATAATATATATAGTATTTGAATATCTTTATACAAACCCATATCCATCCCATATGGTGAATGTGAAATCTGTGTGCCCTGTATCCAGAAGAGGAAACTGAAATCCAAAGAATGATTTGACTGCAATCATGTGGTTTGCAACTGACAAAGAAAGCCAGACCCAGTCACTTCAGGATTTCTGGGTCTAAGCTCAAGATACGCCATATGCAGCTTGTTTACTATCAAATTATTTCTTTTCCTGCTGATTGCTGACATTTATTTTAAATAAGGGGTGTCAAACTCATTTTCACTGGGGGCCACATCAGCCTCATGGTTGCCTTCAAAGGGCCAAATGTAATTCAGCGGTATAAATGTAGCTACTCAGTAACAGTTGAGCGAGCCAGGTAGAAACAAGGTGCCGGGCCGGATAAAACAAGGTGAGGGCCGGATCTGGCCCACGGGCCTTGGGTTTGCCACCCGTGCTTTAAACAAAATCTCTGTGCCTCCTTGTTTTTTCAAAAAGTTGTTCTGTAACAACTAAATACCTTCAGTATAATCTCTTACGTCTCTAGAAAAGACTTGGAGGCAAAATTATTACAAGTAACAACTACGGCATATAAACCTTTTAAAACTGATTTTCTGATGCATTCAGAAATATAAAAGGTATACAACGTACTTGTTCTAGCTAGGTGAAAATGAGTTCTTACATTTCTAGTTGATGTCATAGTTTAACAGAATGAATTCCAATGAGGCTGAGAAGTGCGATCTCTATTAAAAACATGTTTGTTTGAATACAGCATTGCATAAACACTGATGTTAAGAGCGAAGGTATTTTAAAATACATGTTTTGCTAATTTTCTTTTTTGTTCACAGCTAACTTTCAATCATCCTTGTCATTGGAATAGGAAAGTTGGCACGGGCAACTTGGAAGTGAATAACCAATTACCAGAGTGTATTTGATTCTGTAATATATTATGGCTGCAGGGTGTCAAAATAAGCAGTTTAAACATAAACAGCTCTACTGAGCTACTTATTTGATATTAAATAGATTTTAAAAATACACGGTCTCAGTTGTGTAGGGAATTTAATTAAGCCAACATTACTCGTAACATTTATGCTTTGTTCTTTGTGTTATTCCTTTTAAATTTATGGCTATTTTAGATAATCACATTAATTTGCTTTCTTGATCACACTTGGGCTGAACGGAGCAGAGTATTGTGTGTTCGCTGACAGAGAAAAGCTGCTAAAAACCTGGTGGGAAATGGTCCAGGAGAGTAAATTGATCTGTGAAAAACCTTCATTTTAAAGAAAATCCCCTGCCAAATTTTCTCTTTGTTGCTCCTACCTTCTGCTTGATGATCATCTCGTTGATGTCTTCAAGATCACCCACCATCACCCTCTGTGATTTTAGAACTTGATCAAGCAGGGTCAGCCAGTCGGTGAGTTCTGCCCAAGCACGGTTGAAGTCTGCCAGAGCAGGGACCTCCAACAGCAAGGTAGATGGCATTTCTACTTTGGAGATGGCGGTTTCCTTGGTAACCGCAGGTTGTGTCACAAGAGTCTCAGTGTGACTAGAAGCTATTGTTGTTTTTTTTTCAAAAGGACAAAGGAAAAAAAAAAAAGAAAAATTAGAAACACAAGAAGCTAATTCCGATGTCAACAGAACAATCTTAATTAAAAGGCAATCATCTGAACCAAAGTACCATTTATGACAAGTTTTTTCCTACTTATTTGGATCCTTGTATATATTGCTACATGAAGGACAGAAAAAATCAAAGACTAAAACTTTTGATGAATACCCATGAATGCATATTTCATTAATATACAGTCTTTCAAAAATGAGTTTGCTTATTTTCAAGGCTGGACAATTAATTTAAATAGTCTTTCTCCCCATGATGATTTTGCAACAACCAATTTGTTTCTTAATCTTGTCACCTTTCACCCAGTTCCCAACCTCCCTTCCCTCTGATGAATGTTAAAATGTTCTCTGTATCTATAAATCTATAATAATTCTGTATGGTGCCTGACGGGGTACTAGATTTAGTGGGGTGATCACATCCTAGTTATATAAATGTCTAATCACTGGGTTGTACACCTGAACCTACTATAATATTGTATGCCAACTGTAATTGAAAAAAAAATCAGAAAAAGAAATAGACCTGAAGCACAAATTACACAGATTATGGAATTGGTTTAAAGGAAAATAAACAGTATTCCGCAGACCTTGCCAGGGGAATAACGTCTGCTTATTATTTTCATTCACGGAAGAAAAGCAAAAGGAAAGATTGGATAAGATCTTATTTTGGACTTAATGATTTCCTTGAATAGGAAGTAAATTACTTTGGAGGTGGACTCCAGGGAAATCAAAGCCAATGAAATGTTCTTGTCATTGCTCTATTGTATATTGGGAGTGGTTTACCATATTTTTCCCCCTTTTCTTTCAGACTGGTAATAAAGTAGCTAGCAGTGAAGAAAACCCAAGCTGCATTATTTTTGAAAAATCAAAGCTAGTACAGTTTCTCTATTTGGATATGAAACACTGTTTCAAGGTCATTAAGAAATATTCAATGAATATTAACAGTGTTGAATACTACAGTGGAAGATAGCTCATGGTAATGGTTAAGATCTGTAGTTCCTGAGTAAAAACCCCTGAGAGAATATCTGTCCCTCTGCCTTAGGATCTCTGTCACCTTGGTGAAGTTAGTTAACTTCTCTAAGCTTCATTTTAAAAAAATTCTCAGGAATAAAAATTAGGCAAGTGTTTCAGGGCAGTTGTGTAGATCCAATGACTGATACAAGGATTAGCCAAAGAACATGTATGCATAACCTACAGACACAGATAAGAGTGAGGTGATGGCTATGGGGAAGGGGGAGCTGGGGAAAATAGGGACATCTGTAATAGTATCAGTGACAAATAATGAAAAAAAGAGAACTGAACATAGAATGATGCCAGAAAAAATAACAAAAGTGTTGGTACAGTCCCTGATACTAGCAGGTGATAAATAAGAAACACAGGGATGAACAAGTATGGTGAGCAGCTAGTGATAAGGGACAGAGGTCTGTGAAATATTTGGGGACAACTCAAAAGCCTCCGTGTGGCCCTCTACTGATAGGAGTGGGGTAGGGGTTGAACTTGTTCATGTGGACTGATGCCAGACATGAACAGACAGCTGGGTTCCTGAAGGTGAGGGCTGAGGGGTAGGGAATGGCTCATCTAGTTTAGAAGTGATGGGTTCTGTGACCTAACCTGCCCTGTAGGCCAGCAGCAGGGACATCGTGGACTATTTAATTCCAAAGGGAAGCTCTGAGGGAAAGCTTCAACAGATTATCTTTCTAGGAGAGACTTGAGAGGCAGAGATGAAAAGAGACATTAATGTATGGTTGGTTGCCTTTCACCTGTCTCCAGTCACAGACCTGGCTGGAGACCTGGCTTGCAACCTGGTTATGTGGCCCTGACTGGGAATCAAACCAGCAACCTTTGGGTTTGCAGGCTGGTGCCTTATCCACTGTGCCTACAGCCAGGGCCTACTTTCTGCACTTTTAAGGTTGCCTTTTTATTAGAGAAGATGAAGAGAGGAATGAAGGAATGCCTCTTGTATCTCAAGTTTCTCAAGGACAAGAGGCTCCTAGAGATGAAAAAAGAAATTGAACAAGGCAGAACGAAAACAAAACAAACAAATAACAAACAAAAACAAGTGAGGTGAGGCTCCTAGAGATGAGAAAAAACAAAACTGAACAAGGCAGAATGAAAAAAAAAATGTAAGGTGTCAGAATATGAAACTAATTCCACGGAGTAATAACCAAAAGAAAAAGAGATAAAGAGGACAGAAGAAAAAATGGTTCCTTGAAGCTATTTTGGTACTCTGAGGCTCTTTCTAAAAAAAAAGAAAAAACTAAACAAACAAAAAGTGAAGGAAATATAATCTGAAGCAGAAATAGCACTGTGGGATCCAACAGTCTAGTAGGAAGGGGCATGGGAACCAATAAGATCTAGAAATATTCAAAGGAATTCCAAGATAGGACTTGGACCCCTGGAGATGATGCACAGGTAGGGATGAAAGACAGCTAAATTAAATAGCGCTGTAGGACCCAACCCTGGAATGCGTGGCTGTCTAGAAAATACAGCCAACTTGTTGTTCCAATAGAAACATGATAGATATGAAGGCAGCACACAATCATTTGGGAGATTTTCAAAGGTCTGGAAAGTGTTTGGAAAGTGCTTTTTTTTGGTTTCAACTTGACTTATTGAAAATCTGACCCTCAAAAGAATGAGATTTTTTTTCCCTCCAGACTTACTTCTGACCAAAGAAGTGCTTAATGGGGTGGAAATGATTATGTCACCTCACATTTCAATTCAGTGAAGGATTGAGAATGTGTGGAATTATCAGACTTCAACTAGGTTCTATAAAGCATATTAAAAAAAATCCCATTGAAAGGCAAGGCTAGAGCCAGAGACTGAAAAAGGAGAATGAGTCAAGGTGACCAGAAACATTCAAACAGACAACATTCTCCAAAGAGAAAAACAGAAGAATTCCCCCAGATTACAAAGTCAGCTGAAAGATTCCGCAGAAGATTGAGAAGTGAAGGACCGCCACTCTCCGTGCACCTGTGGGGGACACACGGTCAGGTCAGCCATTCATTACTGGTCTCCCTTCCTCCAACACCCAACATCTGAAAGCATCTCTGTACTGATGGGAACTGTACTGATGGGAACGGGAAACCCTGTCCCTCTTGCCCACTGATCTATCCCTTGCAACTCGAACAGGTCCTGGAATAAAGCAGATGCTCAATTGATATCCCCTGGATGAAAAAAACTTTTTAAAAAGTCTATGCACACAAAACTTTTCAGTAAACTTGGAGGCTGTTCACCCATGGTGAGTGCTGAAAGGTCATCTCTAAAAAGGGTTTCTCAGAGCCTAGAACACAGAACATGCTGAGACTCTTGCTGTTCAAGTTCACTGTATCTATTTCCAGAATAAAAAAAAAAAAAAAATGAAGGAAGAAGAGCTACTGCTTGGGGCAGACAATGGAATATCAGATATTCAAAGGAAAAAATAGAACCAATCAATTCTTTCATTCCCCACTTTCGTATTAAAGGGGAAAAAGGAAAGAATGTTACCCAAGAAGGAGCATGTAAAATAGACTAGGGCCAAACTGTTGGTTTATTTAAATCCTTGCTCTGCCGATTCCTAGCTGTGTAACCCCAGGCAGGATACTTAACGTCTCTGAATCTCTGTGTATGCCCCTGTAAACTGGAAACTACCATGCTACTTCCTTCACAGACAGCTGGCCTGACCATCTCCTCGATACACAACTTTGGGTAAGATTCCTGGCATCTTGAGATGAGGGATTATACCACACTTCTTAAACTGAACTTTTTTTGAGACTTAGACTACCCACCTTCCTAACTGGGAAAACAGTACCAATCTCAGGGAATATGAATTGATATATGTAAGTCATGGCCTAGCAGTGTTCTGATAGTTAGTAGGTCTGGGGGAGAGGAGAGGGAGGGAGAAGGAGAGGGGGTGGGGAAGGGAAGGGGGGGAAGGGAGAGAGGGAGAGAGAGAGAGAGAGAGAGAGAGAGAGAGAAACTATTTTTTCCCTGATTTAAAAATTTTATTGTTGTTGGATTACATCCATCCTCTTTTTGCTCCCCTCTGCCCCTCCCCACCCACCCATTCCCCGCAAAGTCAATCCCACCTGTTGCCCATGGACATGGTTCCTTTATACTAGGTTCTTGTCTAAACTGCTCCCCTTCCTTGCATCTTCCCCGCTCCCTCCTCAACCCCCTTTCCCCTGACAACTGAAGGCCTATTCACTGTTTTCATATATCTGGTTCTGTTTTGCTTGTTGTTAGTTTTGTTCATTATTGTCCTGTAATGGGTGCGATCATATGATATTAGCCCTTCACTGACTGGCTTATTTCACTAAGCATAATATTCTCCAGTTCCATCCATGTTGTTGCAAAGGGTACGAGTTT